>RJWT010001563.1:0-47132 GCA_004365215.1 Cuniculus paca
CAGCTTCAGCCTTGGCTTTGCTATGATATTGCAGAAACATCCATAGACAGTATGTACACAAACGACCATGGCTGTGATCCAGTCAAATTTTGTTTACTGTGGGCTGTAGTTTGCTGGACACTAAGATTAGATAATTAATTTGAATAGAAAATAAAGTACAGCATCAAAACTGTGTCTCTGCATGCAGTGGGTGCTTCGGGAATGAACTAGAAGAGGACCCCCCAGGAACGTACTTGCTGGAGCATTACAAATTTGAAATAGATAATTATCACACAGTAAAATTACTAGATGGTTTTAAATAAAATTGTGCTTACATATGGAAACTCTTGGTGGTCTGGGGAGAGGGATAATGGAAAGCATGGAATACACATCTAATTTAGACTGGTCTTTTCTTGATTTTCCATTTACAAATTATATTACATATACAAAATATACTTAGTTGACTTCCTAACAAAGAGTTGGTTGAGCAGTAATTTGTTTAATGCTTTAAAAATGCTGCATAGATGCTAAGTATTATTGCAGAAAGAGGTTTCTAAGCAAGACTTTAGAGTAAGCAGCACTAAAATGGTGTTGTTTGACTCCAGAGCAAAACTTTAGTTAAATGTCTCCTGGATGGTGGCACTTTGCCCTCAAGTCAGATGTCTCTCTGCTCTTCTATTTTGCTCAGGAAAACCTCAAATACATTGTGTGGGTGATATTGAAGGATGTCTGGATCAAAGCACATTTAAAGTTGCTAAGAGGAAGCAGATGTTCCCCTGAGCTAGGCAAAAGATTCTCAGAGTTTCCAATGAAATATAAACTTGTTGAAGACCCATGGGATCATGCCTTAAAATGTCAGGCTTTTGTTTATGCCTCCCATAAGCAAAACAGTGGTGAGATGTGTGGTTCTGAGAGAGATGGAGCAAAGTTAATGAGCTAGAAATAATAAGGAACTCTGTATTAGGAAAAAAATTGGAAAGGATGTTGTCCTTAAAAAAAAAAAAACCAGAGCAAAATTAGAATAGTTGTTTCCCTCAATTCTTTTTTATATATATCTTTAAAAATCTATGTCTGCATTACCCTGGTTGACTGAATAACCAGTTGGCTTTCTGCTCTCTTGTTTTTCCAAGTAGAAGTTTTCTCTTTACTCTCCTGTAGAACACAACTTTTTCACTATACTAGCTAGCCAGTAAGTTACAAAGGAAAGAAGAGTTGGTCACTTTTAACTTAAGCCAAAATCAAAGTATGAAACCAGTGCTTTGAAGAGTGACCTGAATAGGAACAATTATATTTTCAGCCAGAAAAAAATGTTCAAAGGCTTGACTATATCCCTGGTTACAGTGGCATCAAGTAGTTGATCCTCTTGAGAAAAGCTAAACAAATGTAATCTTTCAGGTATTTTGTTTTACTTAACAAAAGTTGAGGATAATGCAAATCCATGGAGATGAGAGATCATACAAGGTTCAAGACCAGTCTAAAAATGAAAAGAGAAGTTGGGAAACAGCTAGAATTGTCTTTTTCTGAATTATTATTGAATGATTCATCTGTTGAAGCCACACATAAGGTAAACTATTGTTTTTGTGTTTGCTTATTCTGGATAAATCGATGAGATATTAATTGGTCAAATGTGAAGTAAAACTATTATGACTATGATAATTTAAATACACAATCAATGAGTTTGGTTCCTCATATATTTTGGGGAAATTTATTGATTTAAGAATAGATCCCGATGCCACCTTTGAGAACTAAGGTAAATATGTGTAGGTTTAGACAGCATACAGGACTTCTTTGGAAAATCGTGGGACATTTATCTGAGAGCTTGTGAGCTCTTTCAAGGAAGGAATATGCCAATTATGTGTGTGTGTGTGTGTGTGTATGTGTGTGTTTATGTGCATGTGCGTGTGCATGTGTGTGTATTGCTGGCGATTGATCTGAGGACTTACATTCTGAGCTACATCCCCAGGCCTTTAAAAATTTTTTTTGAAATTTTAAGGCAGGGTCTCAACTGTCACTAAGTCGCCTAGGTAGGATTTTAACTTATGACCCACTGCCTTGGTCTACCAGAGCACTGGGATTAAGGAGTGTGCCACGTCATCTGGCTTCTGCATCTGCTTTGTCTAAGTAATACAAACATATCTTAGACTATAAGCAGCAGCTCCTCCTAGGAAAGAACTCTTAGTCACATCCTCATGTCATGGTGTGGGACAGAGACAGAATACAGTAGTGATTTTTTTTTTTTGCATGGATGAGTACCTGCCTATCACATATTAGGGCATAGGGCAGAATTAATACTTCATATTTGAAACAGTAGTTAGTCACTGGCTTGTCTTTCCATTCAATCTCAAGGAATTAAGTGAATTATTTTAACTTATCAAAATTGTATAGAGTCACAGAACATCAGAGCTGGAAAGCACATTTGCTATTTCCTTTTCATAGAATTTGAGATTCAAAAAATAATTTTTTATTAGTGTTGTAAACAAACACTTATGCAGAGCTTTACAGTTTAAAATTTATTCTACTTTCATTGTTTTTTTTTTTATTTCTACAACAATCCTGCAATTTGCATACTGGTAGGATAATACATTTACATTTTCGATGAAACATTTGGGTCCAGGAAGATGAAGTGAAACATTACCCTTGCCTTCTCCCCGTCATCACCTCATCATCTCATCACTAGGTTCACTTAAGACCAATTCGTAAAATATCATTTGAATCTTCTCATGTTTTAATATCCCCACCTCTCCTGTGAAGGGTCAAGTCATCTGAAATTTTTCTCCTGATCACAGCAAGTTTATTATTCATCCACTTGCGATCAGTCTGGAACCCAGCCTATCTCTAAATATTCCAAAACAATGATATGGTCACATTACAGCTAAGTTTAGAACTTTCCATAAACCCCAGTGTGGATGTCAGCAATAGGGGCATGAAAAGCTTCTTTAGATCTGTCTGTACCTATGGGGTTAGCCTTAGTTGTTTACATTCTATTTTCAGTCTCCTCCTCCACATTCAAGTACTGTTTTCTGTTCTGATTCCCATAATGTCAGTGGATAATGAGAAACTTGTGGCAGGAAATGGAAAATCTGTTTCATCAGATAGATTGGATTCACTTGAATCTTTGCTACCTATCATAGGATCACATAACTGATAGGTCCTCAACAATGGTTTGTAAATGAATGGATAATTGATAGATAAGTCCCTTTATTTCCATTCCTGGCCAAAGTTATAATATCTCCCCTGAGCCATTGTTTACTTTCTCCAGAATTGTTGATATATAATGATGGAAATGGAGGTTTCTTTTTTTCTCTGGTCCTATTTTAATAACTTTCAATCACTTTAAACTTTTAAGATATTGACTGACCATCTCATAGAGTTTTGTTATGGTTCTCTAGAAAATAGAACCTCTTGGTTGTAATAGGAAATAAATAATATATATATAATTTATATTTAATTATTAAAAGGTTATAAAGTATTGGTTCACATGACTATGAAGACTGTGAATCAACAATTAGTAAGTCTTTACGTTTATAAGCTTGAAACACACAAAAACTGGGGGTGTAGTTGAAAGGCCTAAAACCCAGGTGTATATATGTTAGTCAAAGTCTCAAAGCCTGGGAATTGGGAATGTCCATGGCAGATCAATGTCCTTTCTTACACAGTCAAGCAGAGTGAATATAAAACATTTTGTGTAACTTAACCCTTCAGCTTATTGTATGATGCCCCCTCCCTCACACTGGGGAGGGAAATCTATGTTCTCAATTCACCAATTCAAATACTAATCTCTTCTAAGAAAACTCTCATTGGCACACTCAGAAATAATGTTTAGCCCACTGTCCGGTTGACACATAAAATTAACCATCTCAGTGATAATATATGTAATCCCTAGGGATCTTGACTTTTTAGGACATTTAATGAATAAATTGTTAATTTATTAAAATGGTGTAAGTTGTGAAACTTGCATGAATAAATGGTAGAAAGCCTTTTTTTCCTGAGTTTGACAGGTGTTACTTTTCTTTTAAGCTTTGTTTATTATATCCAGATATAAAATACTTTAATAAATGCCTGTTGTTATATTACAAATAAGGATTCCATTTCATTCATTATTTGAGGTGTGAAAAGAAGGATAACTTTTTCATTAGTTTTCCATCTGGTAGTATTAACATGGACATTTACTTTTAGCTGTGATTATTGAGCTCTATTTTTTGGTGAGCATATTAATAGAGTGTTAATATTTTTCTCCTTTAATCTTTTTCAGGAGAGAGATTTATCCATTTACTAATTGTCATCCAATATGCTTGAAAATTAGGAGTAATAAACACATGCAAATTAATGTCTGTTCATCTTGAACAGCAAAATCCTTTGGGTTGAAAAAATTTTTGGCTTAAGCTTTGTGAGTATCATTTATTCCCTTTTTTGTATTAACTTTTGTGATTAAATGCATGAAAAACTTATATATGCAACTTACAAGTGAAAAATATTTCTGCCTTGGTGGTCTTATACCTTTGATTTTTATTTTATTTATCATTTGGTTGGCATTGATATACTTTCAGAACTTTTATTTTCACCGCTGAAATGTGAGCCAGCTCTACTAGACTTCCTTATAAGTCTTTTGATGGCTATAAGAATGGCAGGGAAGAAGGATTAATTGGAGGCATAACCAGCAAGTTGGTTTTAATATAGGGCATTGTTACAGTTCTGCTCATTGGCCTGGGTGCTCTTGTTTTGTAGGATTCTATTCACCTGGAATGGTGTTATGAAATATAAATGGTGGTGAGCCTGGGTGCAGATGGTATGTCTTTGGATACAAGTCTGAATTATTAGAACAGAAAGTGTTCAGAAATATGACTCATTTGTCTTGAGGAGTAACTGCACAAGGTTATTACTAGTTCTACTTGTTCCACACTAGTTCTCAACTAACCCTGCAAAGAAATATTGTATTACAGCCATCTCCCCTGCCATCAGCCTCATCCTAGATCATGGACACAGGAAAGAGTAATTTCCACATTTCAGGAAATGTGGAAATGACCTAGCTGTGTCTTAGGATGTTGATCTTTCTTGTTGCTTGCTGTCTAATCTAATTAATCTGCTAATCTGCTTGCCACCTGTGCCAAACTCTGGCTGTACTGTCCAGGCATTAGTCATAGTGCTTCTTACAAGATACTCTTTCACATCATGGTTGGCTGTTTGGCCCTTGTTGCCTGTATATCCAAGTTGGCATTTCTAGAAACTAATTTATGCCTTATTTGAAACCAAGTAAGAACCATACTGTATTTCACAACATGTCATTAGTTCTGAGTCTTTACTGGAGTCCTAATATATCCTGAAGGATGACAGCTGCAGCCTGAGTCTGTATTCATTAGGGTTCTAGAGAAGAACAGAACCCTAACCAATGATGCAAAGGGATTTATTAAGTAGGCTTACAGAATCAGAGCTGGAAGAGTCCACAGTGGCTGTCTGCATGATGGACAGGCAGAGGATCCAGTACCTGCTGGGTCAAAGGAGCTGGAAGCTGCAGAACAAGTGAAACGGAGGATGGGGTGCAGTCTGAGACTGAAGTCCTGGAATCTCCCTGGTGAGTTGCTGGTGTGAGTCTGCATTGAAAGCCTGAAGTAAGGGGAGTCTGACATCCACAGATGATGGCAGTAGCAAAAGATGCACCTGCTCAAGCAGAAGGAAGCTTTACAAATATGAGCCAACTTCTTCCTCTTTTCCCTTTATTAAATTCAGACTACAAGGCTATTGAGTAATGCCATGCACAATTAGAGTGGGTCTTCCCCACTTAGTTCACAGGACTACATGTAGACCATCTCTTGAAACACCCCACAGACACAGTTAAAAGTGTGCTTTTCTAATTTGGGTGTTTCTTAATCCAATCAAGTTGACAGATCATGGTTAAGGGCCAGTCTCTCAGCAGTGGCCCTGCACTAGCCTCATACTCAAATATGAAGCCATACTCATTGGATCTCATCTTCCCAGAAGCATGCACAGCTTGTTTCTGCAGTTGGGTAGTCTAACACCGGCTCTGTCTGAAGTTAGATAGCTCTGTTAGCTCTTCCTTGTTTCCCTCCTCCAATATTCCTAAATTTCTATCACAGCCCTGCTCTATCTACATTCTAAAGGTTCTGTTGGGTTTGTCCATTGATTTATAGGTAACAAATATATGCCAAACAGATTTATCCCTACAAGGCAGAAAATAATATGTTCTAGAAGAAGGGAACCTTTGGAAGTTTTGGACAGGAATAAAGATTTCAGTAGCCTGGAATGGGAAGAGGGGTGGATGGGAAAGAGGATGTAGAAAGAAATAAGATGGATCATGTATATGCACCAAATGCTCACAATGAATGTAACCATTATGCAGTGCAAACATGTGCTACTAAAAATTAAAATTAAAAAATAAAAATACTAAGCTAATAAATTGTTTCAGTTGTCTGTTAACTTTCTAATATCACTTTAAATGTACAAGATTTTCTTACTGGAATAGACTTGCAGACATCCGAAGCTTGGTTGTTTTTATGTGTCAGAGGTTTATAGACTCAATTTTAGAATCAGGAAGTAGAATCATAGTCCAGACAGATAAACTAAGCGTAGGTTCCCTTGGGTGTAAGCAATAGATGGTTATAAATGGCAAAGGCAGTCTCAAAAACCTCCATGTGAGTGTGTATAAAGGTGGTCTGAGGAGCAATGATTTGTACCTGCTAAGGACCCTAGGAAAGAAGGGTAGCTAGGTGACTGGATTGTAGCATTGTTCTGATGGGACAGTTTCTGAGGTGGATTCAAGAGTTAGGTAATTTAGATGCCAGAAAAAGCTTCATGTCAATGCAGAATGTAAGTGATCTTGCAGTTTCGGGAAAGAGTTAAAGACTGAAGAATATTCCTTTGATTCTTTTCATTCATGTTCATTGAAAGATACTCTAGGTTTCATTTTGCTCATCAGATTCTTTTGGGCTACCAACCCATAGAATTAAAAAAAAAAAACAAACCTTGTGAGTTTTCTAATTCAGGTCTTCTGAAAGTGAGTTCTGAGAACTATTTGCAACAGTATCTACTCAGATGCTTGTAAAATGTAGATTTCTGGACCCCTATATTGATTGAGACTCTGTTAATCTGTCCTTGTCTCATGTACTCTGAAATTTGAAAAGTTTTGAATTTTTTATTTTAAAAACAAAAAAAGGAACAAAAACAAAGATACAGAATTTCAAAACAAAGTAATAGGAGATTAACACTGTTTAATATATTGCATATTCTTATCTTCAAAGTAGTTGTTCAGATTACAAGATATAGGCATGAAAAAATGATCAATGGAAGCACAAACTGTTCTTTTAGATGAACTAACAGAGATTAGCAGTTAACCACCTAGATTAGTGTGGTTATCTATCTTGTGTGTGTGTGTGTATATATATATATAATTTTTTTAAAGGAAATAGTTTTGAAGACCATTTAGTTTTGCTCAACTTGGGCCACCTCTGAGAACCTCATAGATATAAAATATACTTATCTTCTATTTAGAACCAGAAACCAACGATAATTGCCTTGGTTACTTTTCTCTCATTGAGACAAAAATACCTGACGCCCAAAGTGAAGGAAGGAGAGGTTTATTTTTTACAGTTTTGGGGATTTCAGTCCATACTTAGCTGGTTCTAAGGCAGGGTGGTGTGGCTGAGGGCCAGCTGTTCATGGTGGCTGCAAGCGGCAACAGCGGAATGTACAAAAAAAAATAAATAAATAAAAAGGAAAAACAGGCCTCCTTCTGGACCTTACATTGTATGTCGGCTCCACCCCTGGGTGGGTGTAGAACTCAAACTGCCAATCCCAGCACTAGACAACAAATCAATCACAAACGCTAGATTCAGCCACTTGCATGACTACATGAGGATTGGTTGGGGGGGGACCTAGATACAAACCATAACAATAATGTTTTAAATAATTTTGGGGTGTAAGGAAATGCTTTCATTCTATGAATTTACTTTTATATTTAAGAATTAGAAGATAACTCCTGGAGCTTTGTTCATGCCAAAGGAAGGCATGGACAAAGGGGTAAAATGGATGACAGAAGACCCACTGGGGAAGCCTGGGAAATCAAGGAGGTTTGGAAGACTTTCAGGAATTACAGAGAACACCAAACTAGTGTTATCCTTAAAGGACCTATTTTTAGGGCTTCCAAGTGAGGATCCTCAAAGCAACTCTTTTAGGGTTGAATTGATATCCAGGCCTTTGGGTTTGTTTGGGTGCAACTTCTACCAGAAATTGCTGTCTATGTACTTCTTTATGAGGAATTCAAACTCATCCAGTGCCAAGGGAGAAGAACCACATTGCTGGGGTCCAGGGCCTGATGGCGTTATGAATGCACTAAAACAGGATTCTCTTGTTCTTCAGGAGTGCTTATCTAGACATTTATGGCTCAATTAGTGACCAGTGGAAATTTAAGTTCATTAGCATTAGGTAGCATTAACCATTCAGTCCATTAGTCACAGTACCTTCATTTCAAATATTTGTCAGGCACATGTAGCCTCATGTTGGATGGCACAGATATAGTAAATTCTTGTCCATGCAGGAAATTCTATTAAACAGCACTAAGATAGAAGAGCTAGCTTGTGTAGAGTTGAAAAATGCTTTTTTTCCTATTTTGATTAGAAAAGCTAATCCTTCCAGAAATTCATGTCAGTGTGAATTCATCCAAAGAAGGCAGACAGGGAAAGGACAGCCAGGAGGCTAGGTGCTTACCTCATTCAAGTAACTCAAGAGCAAAACTCAAGTTCTGCAGCTCTGAGTTGGGGTTAGAAAGCCAAACCCACCAATCCAAGGGAATAAAGAACCTTGCAGTGTTTGAGGCAGCCAGAGTCTTGCCAGGGTTCCTGAGTATGTGGAAAGAGAAGTGGAAGGAATACAAGAAGGTGAGCCAGATATTTTTAGAGAAAACAGCTCTCTTTGTTTTCGTTCAGCCTCCTTTCTCCCCAGGACTCTAATGTGCATACATCTGAACTGGACTAGGGTGAGGGTAGCCCCATAGAGTCAGTCTTTCCTCTGGATAACTAAGGCTTTTTCTTCTTGAGCCAAGCTTATCTGATGGTCTTGTTCTGTGTGAGTTCCTTCCCAGGAGGCTCCTCTGTTCCTGAAGTAAATAATCTCCCGGCAGACCAACCCTACCAGGCAGCCAGACGTGGCTAAATATCGTAGCAAACAATGCAGCTGGGACCCCTGCTGTGATAAGATTCATTGGCAGCCTGTCCTTTGCCAGAAACTTTCAGGGATATTATTAGCAGATTTCTCATAATAAACCAATCAGAGAGGAACTGTAATATCCATTCTACAAAGAATCAAATTGAAGTTTTAAGAAGCTAAATACTTTGCTCAAGACCCTGAGCTATACTGCTTGTGAGAGGATTTGAACTCATATGTAGGAATATGATATTGAAATTCACTCACATTTCTGTTACTCAACTCTATTGCCAATGAATTTAATAGTTGGTCTTTGAAATTCAAGGCCTGCCTCCTACTGCTGTAGGATTGTGTGCGTGGAAGGACTGTTGTGAGGAAAGATGGAAGAAGTGCGAGGCTCCTCCATGATAAACAAGATCCAGGAAGCCGGATCTTGACAAGCACCCCATTTTATCTGTTTTAGTTATAATGAATTCTCTTCAAAGTGCTTAGAATTAAAATTTTAGGGAGTTTAACACTAAAAGAGATAAATAATTTTGAGTGGGAACCAGCTATGAGTCTGTTCCCTAGGTCCTAGCTTTTTCCAGTATGAAATACTCAGAATTTCATGAGGGTGATCTAGATTCAGGTGGATAAAAAACACAATGATTCTGTGAATCAAAATCTTGTGTGTGACATGTAAAAGTTCAGTAAATGACTGACACACAAGATAGCAAGTCTGAGAGCTAGCTCTACCAGGAGTAGATTAAAAGAAAATCATCTACTTTGCATGGCGGTCAACATGGTACCAAATGTGAACCAGGCTTCTGATTGAGAATGGAATGGAAGTTCTCATAGTGACTTCTCTGGGAATTTGCCTCTGTATGGTGTTGTGTGGGGCCACTGCAGTGGATCAGTATCATCTGTCTGCCTCCTCGAGAGTTATCTGTGAGGCTACACCAGCATGATCTGCTGTTGATGGTTCCCCAAGATTCCAATGCTCAGGTGAAACCGTTGTAAACTATTGGGAGGAAAACCTGGGTTATATAGAAAATTAACATGAACTTTTGAGAAAATGACAGCAGAGGAAAAAGTTTGAATAACTCTGCAGAAATCATAAGGTTATATGAGCTTTGTTTTGTGGCTTCCACAGTTTGGAGACCTAAATTCCAAGCATTACTCAGCGGGGGCTGGGTAATCAATGAAGTCAAAGCATTCTTCAAAAAACAAATGCCAATTAACTTGACAATTCAAAACATTTGACCAATTTTTTGTGTCATTTTTTCTCTTCTCCTAAGTCTTAGCACTTTCTGGTTAGTTCAGAAATGTAGTCACTAGTCTTGGAGTATGTACATTTCATCCTTCTTGCTCTTTGTTTTATTATTTCTCCTCCTCCTCCTCCTCCTCCTTCTCCTTTATTTTAAGGAGGAAAAATCCCCCAAAAGTTTAAAAACAAGATAATAAGAAGGTAACAATGGTTAATACATTGTGTATTGTTATCTTTAAATTTGTTCCTCAGAGTACAAGATATAGGCATTTAATTGTTCAAAAAATATTAGCACAAACCTTTCTTTTCAATGAACTAAGAGAAATTAGTAGTATAACTATCTTAACTATCATGCATACATACATACATATATATATATTTTTTTTTTGCTTTTGTCTTCCTTCTTTTCTCCATTCTCCCATCCCAGTTTCTTTATCCTTTTGAAGTTTCTTCTCATTCTACAACATCTATTGTACATTTTGGGTATGTATTCATTCCTTGAGTTTCTTACACTAGGGAGACAATATGATGTTTGCATATGCGTGCATGATTTATTTCACTTATGAATATGGTCTCTAGTTGATTCCATCTACCAGTAAAAGTCTCGAGTTTATCCTTCTTTATATCTGAGTAGTACTCCACTGTATAAAAAGAACACATCTTTTTTTATCCATTTCTCAGTTGATGGGCATTTGGGTTGTTTCTAAGTTTTAGCTATTACAAATTGTGCTGCTGTAAACATGGTGCACATATATTTCTGTGCTATGATATTTTTAATTCTTCTAGGAAAATACCCAGAAGGGGAATATCTGTGTCAAATGGGACCTCTAGTCCTAGTTTTTGAGGAATCTCCACACTGATTTCCACAGTAGTTGTACCAGTCTCTGCTCCCACCAAGAGTGGAGAAGTGTTCCTTTGTCCCCACAGCCCCTCCAGCATTTGTTATTGGTTGATTTCTTGATAATAGCCATTCTTTCAAGGGTGAGGTGGAATCTCAGTGTTGTTTTAATTTGTATCTCTCAAATGACCAATGATGTTGAACATTTTTCCATATATTTATTTGCTGTTTGTAATTCTTCATCTGAGAAGTGTATATTCATTTCAGATGCCCATTTTTGGATTGGATCTTTAAATTTGGGAATTATGATTTTTTTGAACTCTTTATATGTTCTTGATACTAATCCTTTGTCTGAGGAACAGTTGGCAAACATTTTCTTTCCCACACCATGGTTGTCTCTTCACTCTGTTGGTGGTTTCTCTTGCTGTGCAAAAACTTTTTAATAAGATGAGATCCTAGTCATTGATTCTTTGTGATAGTTCCTGCGTGATCAGGGTTTTATTCATAAAGTCTTTGCCCATACCAATGTCTTCAAGAATTTTATCTATTCTATCTTCCAGCATATTTAATGTTTCTGTTTTAATATTTAGATCTTTGATCCATTTTGAATTTAGTTTAGTGCATGGTGAAAGATATGTGTCCAATTTTAATCTTTGGCATGTGCAGAGCCAGTTTTTCCAGCACCATTTATTAAAGAAGCTATCTTTCTTCCAGTGAATGTGCTCGACACCTTTGTCAAAAATAAGGTGGTTGAGTATGTCTGGAGTTGTCGTTTCTGCATCTTCTAATCTGTTCCATTGATCTTTGGATCTGTTTTTTTTTTTTTTTTTTTTTTTTTGCCAGTACCATGATGTTTTTCTCACAGTAGCTTTAGAGTTCAATTTTAGATCAGTGATTGTGCTGCCCCCTGTCTTGCCTTTGTTGCCTAGAATTGCCTTTGCTATTCTAGGTCCCTTCTGATTCCAAATGAATTTTAGGAATGTTTCCTCTAATTCTGTTTGATATGCTATCAGAATTTTGATCAGAATTGCCTTAAATCTGTATAGTAGTTTTCAAAGTATGACCATTTTCACTATATTGGATCTTCCTACCCAAGAGCAAGGAATATCTTTCCATTTTTTGATATCCTCTTCAATCTCCTATTTCAGAGTGCTGTAGTTTTCAGTGTAGAGGTCTTTTACATCCTTCATTATATTGGTTCCTAGATATTTCATTTATTTGGATGCTATTTGTGAAAGGTGTTGTTTCTCTAATTTTTCTCTTAGTCAGTTTGTTATTCATATTCAAGATGGTTATTGATTTTTGAGCATTGATTTTGTACCCAACTCTGCTACTGAATTTGCTTATTAAATATAGTAGTTTTTAGTGGAGTTTTTGGTATCATGTCATCTGCAAATAATGATAATTCAACTTTGTCCTTTCCTATTACTATTACTTTTATTTCTTTCTCTTGTTTAATTGCTCTGGCTAAAGTTTCCAGGAGTATGTTGAATAAGTGTGGAGACAGTGGACATCCTTTTCTTGTTCCTGATTTTTAGAGAGAAAATTTTCAGTTTTGGTCCATTTAGTATGATGTTGGTTTTGGTTTGTCATAGGTGGCCTTTACTAGATTGAGATAAAGACCATCTACTCCAATTTGCTGTAGGGTTTTTTTTTTTTAATCATGAATAGGTGTTGGACTTTGTCAGAAACTTTTTCTGCATCTATTGAGATGATCATAGATTTTTGTTCTTGGCTCTGTTAATATAGTGTATTACATTAATTGATTTACATATGTTGAACCATCCCTGTATCCCTGGGATGAATCCCACTTGGTCATGGTGTATAATGTTCTTGATGGTTTGATGTATTCTGTTTCCCAGTATCTTATTGAGGATTTTTGCATTGGCTTGTAATTAATTCTCTTTTTTAGTTGGGTCCTTCTCTGGTTTTGGTGTCAGGGTATGCTTGCTTCCAGCAATAGATTTGGGAGTAGAACTCCCCTTTCAATTTCATTAAAGAATTTGAGAAGTAGTAGTAGGTATTCTCTAAATTGCTTGTCAAATTCTGCATTGAATCCATCAGGGCCTGGTCTTTTCTTTGTTGTTAGCTTTTTAATTACACCTTCAATTTCACTGATTGGTTTTAGTTTATTTAGCATTTTTATATCTTCTTGATTCAGCTTCGGTAATTCGTATGTATGTAGGAATCTGTCCATTTCTTCTGCATTTTTCCATCTTATTAGAATACAAGTTTTCAAAGTAAGTATAGATGATCTGGATTTCTGCAGGGTGCATTGCAATTTCACCCTATTCATTCCTATATGGGTGGAACTGAGTCTTTATTTTCCTTTTTTTGATAAGATTGGATAATGATTTGTTGATTTTATTTAATCTTTCGAAGAACCAACTCTTTGATTCATTGATTCTTTGTGTTGTTTTTTGAGTCTCCAATGCATTAATTTCTGCTCTGATCTTTATAATTTCCTTCCTTGTATGAGCTTTTGGCTTAGACTGCTTTTCTTTTTCTAGAAGTTTGAGGTTCACCATTAAGTTGTTTATTTGTGCTTGCTCTGTTTTCCTGACATGATTATTCACTGCTATGAATTTCGCTCTTAAGACTGTTTTCATTGTCTCCCTTAAGTTCCGGTATGTTGTATTGTTATTATCATTTCATTGTAGAAACTGTTTAATTTTTTCTTTAATTTCATCTGTGGACCATTGGTTGTTCAGGAGTGTACTATTTAATTTCCATGTGTTTATGAAGTTCTTGTGGTTTTTTTGCCACTGATTTCTAATTTCATTGCACTATAGTCTGATAATACGAATGGGATAATTTCAGTTCCTTTGCTTTTACTTAAGAATGTTCTGTGAGCTAGTAGGCAGTCTATTTTGGAGAATGTCCCCGAGAAGCTGAGAAGAATGTGTATCTGATGTTGTGGGGTGGAACACTCTGTGGACATCTACCAATTCCATTTCTTGAAAAGTTTGATTGAGTTCTAATATTTCATTGTTGATTTTTTGTCTAGTTGGTCTTTTTGTGACAGTGGAGTATTGAGATCCTCCAATACAATTGAATTAGGTGCTTATTTGATTTTTAATGCCTGTTAATATTTATTTTATATAGTCTAATGCACTGGTATCTATTGCATACATATTTATAATTGTTATCTCTTCCTCATGGATTGTTCACTTTACAAAGATGTAGTGACCTTTTACTTTAATCTCTCTTAATCAGTCTTGCCTTGAAATTTACTTGTCTGCAAATAGAATAGCAATCCATGTTTTTTTTCTGGTTTTCTGTTGCATAGCATATTGTTTTCCATCCTTTGACTTTCAGCCTATGAATTTCTTTTTGAATTAAATGTGTTTCTTGTATGCAGCATATTGCTGGATCTTGGTTGTTGATCTATTTTTACAGTCTGTGCCTTTTGATGGTGAATGGAGACCATTAATATTGATGATTACAACTGATATGCCTTGACCTATTCTTGTCATTTATTTTCTTATTGTTGGCTCCCTCTCTTTTTTTCCCCCTCCCTTTGTTTGTTTGCCTTGTCTGATGGATTCCTTCATGAAATCGTAGTCCTTGTTATCTCTTTCTAGCACATCCTTCAAAACATTTTGGGGTACTGGTTTAGTGGTAATAAATTTCCTTAGATGTTCTTTGTCATGGAAATATCTTATGCCTTCATCAGTTTTGAAAGATAGTTCTGCAGGGTACATCAATCTGGGTTGAAGGTTGTTTTTCTTTAGAACTTGAAATAGTTCATTCAAACTGTCCTTGACTTGGGGGTTTGTGCTGAGAAGTCAGCTGTGATTCTGATTGGGCTTTCCTTTATAGGTGCTTTGTTTCTTTTTCCTAACAGCTTTTAAGATTCTATTCTTGTGTTGAATTTCTGAAATCTTGACTATGTTATGTCTGGCTATAGACTTTTTTTTTTATTCTGGCTAATTGGAGTTTTATATGCCTCTCTTATCTGGATGTCAAATTCTTTTTCTTTAACAGGGACATTTTCTGCCATGTGTCTGTGAACAGCTTTTTTAAAATTTTTTTTTAATTTTTTAATACCATTTGTGCTATCTCCTGCTTTTTCATTGATTCCAATAAATTTTAAATTTTTCTTTGCCTTATCTAGCAGTTACTGGATTGATTTCTTATAGTCCTTTGCTATTTTTAAGAAATCTCTCACTAACTGCAAGCCTGTCTTCTATATCTAAGATCCTGTCCTCATATTGGCTTAATCTGCTGGGAACACTGTCAATGGAATTTTTATTTTCCTGGATATCTGCTTGGATTTGCCTTATGGATTTCATTTCTTTCCTATGCTGACCATTCATGGCTTCCATAATTTTCTTAAACTCCTCTATTTTTTGGTCCATCTCTGCTCTAGTCATTAAGTATGATTTTCATTGGGGACATTATCTCTGCAGTTGCCTGAAAAATTATTTCTGATTTGATTTTTTTCTAGATCCTCATTCAATTGCTTTGTTGTTACCATTTTAGAGAGGCCAGATGGGTGGTTTTCAGAGTGTCCCACCTCATTGCTCCCTGGGTTTGCCTTTGGTGAGTTCAATGTTGAGGTTGTACCTTGTTTAAGTGTCTTCTAATTTTCTTTTCTTTTTTTTTAGTTTAATTGCTGGGGTGATGCTTGTAAATTGCCTATGATGGGCTGCTTTATTGCTAGTCTTTAGAATCCTTAGGAAATGACTACTTCTCTGAGGTATCTTCCAGGTATAGCTGGTTTTTCAATTTTGAGTCTGTTGCAAGATCCCATCTATTAAATTTGTTGGAGATAAGAATTTGATGTGTTTGGCCTAGCCCCTTGTTTTTTTGGCACTGTGCCACTGTATTTTCTGTGACCCTTAGTCTTAGTCTTGGAATACCAGGAAGAGCAACTGTTTAGAACAATTAGGTCACTTTTGGCTATAGTAGTACCATTGGTAATGACAATAGCATCAAACACAGCTTAGAAAATGACAAACTGAGCTAACTATTAATTTGCTATCTTTGACCATATGAACTACATTTGTGGTTGTATAACAAAATCTAAAACAAGCCAGAAAATTATATGCAGTATACAAGTCCTTAATATTTCAATTTTTCACTCAGGGGTTAAAGTTTAAAATGGGTTAGGGAGAAAATAGAGAAATGGAAGAAGAGGAAGAAATTAGAGGGAAGGCTGAAGGACAAAGGGGGAATCAAGCTAAATTTTGAAAAACTGCTACAGAATTGGAGGGAAAGAGAGAGAGAAGAGATAAAAGGAACCAAGCAGAACCACAACTACAAAGAGGCAAGAAACCACATTCACACTCATGAAAAACAATGAAGGAGAAAGAAACAAAAACAAAAAGCACAACTGCCACCACCTCAACAAAAAACAAACAAGAGAGACAGGGAAAAAAAAAGAAAAAAGAAAAAAATCCACTTCCATATTTGTCTGTGGGGCCACTGGTAGACAACATGCAGAGACTGAGTCCTGATCCATGCTGATTTATCCCAGCAAGCCAGCAGTAGCTTTTTGGTGGAGTAGTGGATAATCTTGGCAAGCTTGTATCTTCTGACAGAGACCATACTCATTTGGCCCACAGCTGTCAACACACCTTCCACAATCCTGAGCCCAGCTGGGAGCTGCCAGATGGAGCTGGCAGCAGCTCTGAGTTCTGAGCTCAGTTGACCCCTCCCCAAGATGGCTCCTGGACAATCACTTTCTTGTGTGGGGCAACTGAGCCCTCAGCATTCACTGCCAGGTAGTTCTGCATTCATGTCCACGGCTCCCCTCCACTGCTGTGTGTCTCTATGGAGGCCTCTTGTTTTCCAAGAAGTCACTGTGTGTCTGCAGGTTTGAACCACCCCTCCCACAGAGTCCTGGACTCAAGAAGGCTCTGCCCACTACCTCCTCCTTTTTCATTGAAGTTTTTCTCTCTTCACTCTGTCTGTGGACTTCAAGTCACGTTTCAGATTCTTCCTGAATCCAGGGCACCCACTTCCCTTCTTCTTGTTTTCCTCATATTGCTATAATCCAGCCTCTGGATGGCAACTCTCAGAGAGGCTCTTTCTCTGCCGCTTTCCACTCTGCCATGTTGGTTCTCCCCCCGATTTCTTTATTTTACAAAGAATTTTTTTCCCCAAATCGGTCTTATTACCCTGGCTGTTTTCTAATTTTTTGAATCCAAGGCTTAGAGTTTGGAAAAGTACTCAAATGCCCCACTCCAAAAAATGGCCTAGTTAGATAGATTCTTTTGATCATTTCTGAGTTAAACGTGAAGGATTTAAATCAGCTTTATAAAACAACAACATAGATGAAAGCCACTGAAGATTTTGAAAAGGAATAAAGAAGGAATAAATGTTCACTTTAAGTATAGTATGAAGGAAGAGAAAATCGCAGATTTATATGTTTTGCTCACTGTATTTTTTTTTCATAGATATTTAGTTATAAATGGTAGTGAGGATCTGTACTAGAGAAGTTTAAATAAATTGCTGTGGACACAGAGTGCATTTTCACATGCAGTAGACTGGAAAGTACTTTTAGCCCCTGACATGTGATCTGGTTTCTGTACTACTTCTCTTCAGTTCTCCAAATAGCCGTGTGTATGATTAATCAGAAGCATGCATTGGGTTAAATGCCATTGTCCTTATTACTCCCCATCCTATTTTGTCTCTTCTCTGGCTCTTTCCCTCCTTCCTTGCATCTTCTAGCCTTATTCATTTCTCAGTCCTTTAAGCCATGTTTCTCCTACCACAATTTGTCCTGCTCCCTTCTTTTTTCCTATGTGATTAACTAGTTCTGTGTATCTTTAGGATCTTAGTTTAATGTCACTTTCTTGAAGGCAGATGTATGATTATCCACTGTATAATAGGTTCTCAGTGATTTCCCATCACCCACTATGTTTATTTCCTTGCCAAGACTCCACACACTTTATGCTCATTTGGCGAGCTTTCCTTTTCCCTTGTCTTTCTGCACCTGTATTCTCTCAGTGTCTGATGACAGAACATGCTGTCCTGTTCAGTATTGCAGACTCAGTGCCTGGCACAAGGTCAGTTTTCAGTTATTATTTGTTGAGGAAAGAATTTCCAACACAGATGAATGAATAATTTGTTAATTTTAAAAAATAAATAATTCACTAGAGATTTTTTTCAAATGATGATCATATGTGGGACATTTAACACAATTCATATAAATATAACTCATGAAAAATTCTAAGAATATATTTATAATGGAGGGTAGATTGCACTTGAAATTATTTTGTATTAGGTTATGGTAGGCTGAATGAATCCGATTTTTTTAAAAAAATACATCCTTACTGTACTTTTCTTGATTTTAAAAGGAAAAAATCTTGTATCTATTTCTAGTGTGTAGATATGCATGTTTGTATGTATGTGTCTAAGTATATATCTCTCAATGTATCTATCTATCTAGCATACCTATCAAAATTGTTTCTCAGAGTTTCTATAACTTTATACATAGGAATACCTTCTTTCATATTACACGTTTATGTAAGTTTCTTGAGTAACAAAATTTTCAAATTTTTCTCAAATTCTATGTCTTATGATTCACATTATTTTATAGACTTTTTTCTTATTTTCTATGAGATGTAATTTAAGAATTATCTTTGTTTAAGATAGACATGGTGGCACATACCTGTAATCCTGACACTCTGGGAAGATGAAACAGGAAGATCACAAATTGGATGCTAGGCTGGGCAATTTATTGAATTAGTGAGATACTGATTCAAAATAAAAGATTGTAAAAAAGAAAAGAGCTAGAGATGTAGCTCAGTGTGAAGGCCTTAGCTTCAATCCTCAGTAATGAAAAATTTTCATTTATTTATTTTTGAGACAAGTTCTTGCTAAATTTCTCAGACTAGTTTCAAACTTTATATCCTCTTGCTTCAGGTTTTGGAGAAGCTGGGATTACAAGTATGCCCTAATATACCCTGCTTTAGATGGGATTTCTAATTACTGTCCTCTATCCCATTCTAGTCTATGAACATCATACATTTGTTCTTAATTGATGTAGAGAAAATGTCATTTTAAACAACTCTTAATTACTCTGAAAATAGAATGTTACTAGGAGATGACAACAATTTTCACCTCCTCACATCCATTGGAAAAACTTAAATTTTCTTGCACCATTTTAAGATTCCTGAAATCTTTCTAACTCTTCTTCTTTTGTAAAATTTTACAACACAAATGAAAAATACAGGTTGACATGAATAATGAATAACATGATTTTGATAGTTGTGCTGTTACTTAGACTTATAAAACCTCAACTCTTAGGTATGCCTAAATCCCCAACTTAAGGCTTTGTTTGAAGTCAGATTCTCAGTGTAGTCTCAGGGTGATCTAGCGTCTGTTGTGGTTTTGAACTGGTGCAATTTCTGTATATATTACTTATGCCCTCTTTGGGGTCTGGAGGGAAAGCTTTGTGGATTTACAGATGGATTAATGCTGGCAGTTGAGGGATTAGCGATATAACATGAAGGAACTTTCTTTCAAATTAGCACAA
Organism: Cuniculus paca; assembly: GCA_004365215.1. Taxonomy (NCBI): domain Eukaryota; kingdom Metazoa; phylum Chordata; class Mammalia; order Rodentia; family Cuniculidae; genus Cuniculus; species Cuniculus paca. The sequence continues at coordinate 19,705 of RJWT010001563.1, forward strand.
TGCATGCATTCACTTGTCTTCTTTTTTGTGGTCCATGAAGGTGAAAAAGAAAAATATTTTGCTATTTCTGTGGAATTTAAATTACAGAAATTATGTGATTATGATTTTAAAAGGTAAGGTTCATACTTCTACATTAATATATTTCTCATAATCAACTAAGTTTAATTCATTTGACTAAAATGTTTTAATGTGTTTGTTGCCCACATCTGCTACTGAGAGTTAGACAGAATATCAACTAATTTTGTTTCTTTATAGGTTTGCCTTAGTTTTTCAAATGAGCCAAAAGCTAACTTATTAGCCTAAGTATCCAAATCTGGTTAATATTTGGACAATGTTATCTATGAGAAAAAGTTTTGAAAATTAGCTCTGCCATACATTAGGATAAGCTTTAAAAATGTGAAGTTGAATAATCCCCAAAGTGTCTTCATAGAGCAACTGGAGAGTTAGAAGGATTTAAAACAACAAAAGTTAATTAAGAATCTTTGAAAGACATGCACATGATGTGGTTTGTGGAAAAACTAGAGCCATTGGAACTGGGTGCTATGGACTTACACCCTGACTCCATGACAATTACTAACTGTTCAAACTTGGCTAAGGTATATATATTCTCTGGGTTCCAGATTTCTTGATGGTAAAATGAGGATGATCATAGTGACCTCAGAAGCACATTACCATTACATGTGATACATATGTGAAAATGCTTACTGGGAAGAGTTGCAAGACAAAAACTAAGGAATGAAATAGGAAAAAAAAAAGAATGAAAAGAAGAAGGTAGATAGAATATGTGATTCCAAGGGAATAACTCTGATGGGCTTCCAGCTCCTGTAAAACTGTTTCAACTTTTGGCTGTCTGAGTTCCTTTTTTCCTGGACCTTTTTCCCTTTTAGTGGTTTATGTTTTTCTCCTGTCAGTAGTTGTTTGCCTTTTCCAATATAAAGTCAGTGGGCCTTGCTGGCTATAGGTCTCAGCTTGCTCTAACTCATATTTGCAGAATAAAATCCTGGAGCAGCAAGGAGAGATAGAACTTACGGCCTCAGGTGGTAAGAGATGTGGAATCTGCGGAATGGACACAAGCTTCCTTCCCTATTTCCTCTGCCTTTCTAATTTTTTTAATGCAGATCAGAACACTATGAACTACTTAACTCTTCACAAGTGAATAGCTTTTTAATAAGTAGGTAATGAAGAAGGTTTAGGCCATTGCTGTCCAACAGCAATACAATGCAAACCACAAATGTGAACCAAGTGTATAATTTAAAATTTTACAGCAACCACATGCAAATAAAGACAGATAAAATTAATTTTAACAATGTATTTTCTTCAGTTAAGATACCCCAAATAATATAATTATATTATATGTCCACTACTAAAATTCTTAGTAAGAGATCTTATGTGTTTGTTGTTGCATATTTCAGTTTGTACTGGTAGCCAAATGTAGCTAATGGCTACTGTACTGCAGAGTACAGACTTGAGCCATTTTTTGTTTTCTCTTTTTCCCTTCTTATGTTGAAGGAGAATTTTAGGGCTAAGCTAAATGATCTATCCCATCTTTGCCAAGTTCTTCCTATCAGGAAAGCAGGACTCAGAGAGGCAAATAAACTGTCTAACATGTATTGCCATAGGTAAAATTCAAACTCAGTTCTCCTGATTCTCAGTTTATTGTTCTTTCTGATTACATATCCAACTAACTTATCCAGTTTATGGATAAAGATAATGGAACTCAGATAAACAAAGTTAGACCGAGAGGAACTGAAAAATTTCTCAGAGGGTAGAGAATTCCTGATAGGATGATGTTACACTGTGGCCTCACTAATACAATAAGAAGCTATTCTGAATTTTATAGAAAAAGAAATCCGAAGGCCTGCTTTGTCATCAAGAAAATTGTAAAAATCCTTTAGCATTTCAATCTCAGAATGATTTCAATGACTCTTGTAAGGGCAAGCACTGTGCACAACTCATAGAATCTCTAAATAAATATTTGCTAAATCAATCTGAGCACACAATAAATGGAAGAGAGGTTTAAAACTGGAGAAATAAGGACCAGGGATATAGCTCAGTGGAACAGATTCTGGCAAGCACAAGATCCTGAGTTTGATTCCTGGTACCAAAATCAATCAATCAATCAATAATTTAAAAAAACTGAAGAAATACTGGAAACCATTTAGTAAAGGTAATGATGGCTAACTGCCTGATATCACAACAAATTCTTGTCTAGCCCCATCTGCTTTGCAGGCTCAGATGAGAGAAATGACTTGCTCAAGACCATAGAGCTGCTAATTTTGAAGAATCCACACCTCTGGTCTGTAATTAAAAACAAAAAAACAAAAAAAAAAACCCAAAACATGATTTCAACTCATCTGATTAAATGGAATTAAGCCTATATTCAAACTTTACCTTGTGAATGGAGGGTTTGGACCTGAAGACATTAAATCTAATTTGGAAATTTGGGGAAGCATTTGCTATGACTGAGGGAATTGTCTCTTTCTGGAGAGTGCTGGTAAAAAGTGACAGAGATGCAATTCTTTTGGATTCGTTTTAGTGCTCTGGTATTTTTAGAAATCTCCATAAACACATTCCTTGAGGAGCGTACAGCTCTTGGCAATAAGGTAACTTAGGACGCTTGCAGCAAATGCAATTGACAACTTGACAAGACATCTGGATTTGTGTATATCTAAAAAAAATAAAAAATAAAAAATAGGTGCTTATCCAAGATACTCCTGCTCTTTTGTCTGCAGCTGGACAAATTCTTCTTCTTGACCTCTTTCTTGAGGCTGACCACCTTCATACATAGGGCTGATCCTGGACATAGCACACTGTGAGGCCCCAGACTACCGTTTATTCAAGTGGACCCCTAGATATTTGAAGGCAAGTTTGTAGATGCCAGGATGATGGCAGCAGTGTCTGCAGAGTGGCATCCACACTATGAAATCTCATGAAATCAGGGCACCATATAACATGGTTTAGCACAGTGATGTTGTTCTGAGAAGTGAGGTGGAAGAAAATATCCCCAGGATAAAAAAGAACAGGGTGAAAAATCCTGCTTAAAAAGAAGAAGAGGAAAAAAAAAAGATATGGATTTTCCCTTCTCAGACAGATTGTTAAATAGGCTTTTCTTGTTCAGTGGGGTCTGGTAATGAAAGTTGACAGGATATTAAGGTTATTTCAGGTTCTGCTATCTCCCAGGGTCACAGAAGCCTGCTGTTATGCATGTTAATCTATCTCAGCATTCCTGCCAGGAGCTGCCTAAGTAGGACAGTTGGTTTAGTGTGCACCCTTCCCCTTACAGTTTAGTTGAGAGGCAAAAGCTACCAATTAGCAGAATATGCATTGAAAATCAAGTGATGCTTTTCTATTCTAAAGACACAGCACCAAAATTTGTGATTAATAAATGATGAATCCAACTACTGCATCCTCAGAAATGCAAAGAAAAAGAAAAAAGCAGTATCTCTCTCCTCTTTGCATTTCTTTTTTTTTTCACGCAAATGCCCATGCATGCGTATGTGTGCATTTATGAAACTGCACAGTGAATTTTGCATCATAGACTGGATATGCTGGTTGGCTCCTGCCAAGCCCCGCTCGTGTTTCTTTTTCTTTTTCTGGCATATCTTCATTTGCAAACTCCCCACAAACTAGTCCATTAGCTATGGGAAGAGAACAACATCACAAAGAAAATACTGGAGATTTAATTAAATCTTGATGAATAGCAAATTGTACAAGTGTGATTTCAGAGCTAATCCATTAGTAACTGTGGCATGTTCCCACCAACAAACTATCCCAGATGGCTCTGTAAAAGGCACTATAAACTTCTTATGGATATAAAATAACCAGAGAAATGTACTCTGGTTGCTTTTGTATAAATTTAAGCTGGTTGCCTTCTGTAAAACTAGTGATGATAATGGCAAGAAGTGAGGAGTTGGCCGAGTATGATAGTGCACACTGGTAATCTCCGCCATTCTGGAGGCTGAATCAGGACGGTTAAAAATTTGAATCTCTCCTGTCATCTTAGTAAGATCCTGTCTCAAAATTTTAAAAAGGGGTTGGGATTCAGGATGTCATTTAGTGGTAGAACACTTGCCTGGCATGGGTGAGGCCCTGGGCTCAGTTCCCATGAAAAGAGAAGGAAAGAAAACTTTGGAATTAATCAAATTGGGTTAGAACCCTAGCTTTGTCACTTACTAAAGTATTTGACCATGTTACTTAAACTCTCCAGATCTCAGTTTCTTTTTGTGTAAAATGGGAATAATTATACCAATATTTTAGGAGTTTTATAAAGATTAAGTGAGATAGCACATGACAGTTGGTTCAGTAACTTGTGATAGAACAGTGGTCACTACGCTAACATGCAGATAATCAAAAATCCCAGATTTGTTCTAGTGAATTGTTGCCACCTTGTATCTGCTTCTGATGCCTGGTAACTCTGTACCACAGTGAAGATGCTATAATCCCAAACCTAAGTGGTCAGTACCAAAAGAAAAAATACCTCTTTTTACCCACATTTGTCTTTGAGCAAAGCTATAAAAGAGAGTACTATTCTCTCCTCTTTTGATAAAAGCAAAATGTATTCACTCTAAGTGGCTATTAGAGAGCCAGTCTGTGTACAGCCCATTCTATGTAATAGGTGCTCAAAAGTCATTCACTCTGTAATAACTTAATATTTTCTGTACAGTGACTAGCGATGGTGTAGGACCCTAATAAAACATTACATCAACTCTTGAACCTCTGAATTTTTGAAGCAGATGTTTTCTTAACATCCTGTAAATACTCCAATCATCTGAAATTGCTAGGCTTTCACCTTTGTACCATTTTTAGAAATGTGCCCATTGAGTTATGGATCTGTCTAGTCTGTTTGACATTTATTGGTGCTCAAAGAGTAGCAAGGTTGGAAGATGCAGCAGAGCACATTCTAAATAAATCAACAGGAGAAAGCAAACTAAATCACAGGGGGAAATTACAGTGTCCAAATCATTTATACACTGGTGATTACCATTTCACCTGGGTCCAACTGATGTCACACAAGAGCCTCCAAAGCTGTAGAATCATTCATCAATTCGACGAGGCCTACTCATCCGTGGTTCCATGTGGAAACTGACCCACGAGGCAGAGACTTACGATGGCCCAGGGCAGTGATATTAATTAGTAATGAGAAGGGACATGTACAGAAGAAAATGTACTGGGATAGCGGGGGTTCTAGTACCGTTTCTGCTATTGGTTACCTGTGTGATCTTAGGGAAGTCACTTTCTATAGTTGCCTCTGTTCCTTAAAATATCTGTAAATCTATGTGTGAATATGTATGTTTTTGCAATGTTTGTGTGTGAGAGAGGGTAAAGGACAGGAAGTTGGGGAGATATTGTCACTTTTATACTTTTGAAAGGATCAGAACCTCTATTTCAAATACTAACTAAAAATGGTATTTAAAAACTTGGTAAATTCAGAATTTAGCTAGAGAAGGGGACTCAGAATAGACTAGATTTTGAGTCACATCTTGTGGTGGCTCTAAATAGACTTGCACAGGTATCTAGAGTTCTCTGGACTTTGTGTTTAAACCTCTGGATTCGATCAACTCCTGTTCTATTTAAATCTGTGGCAAATTCCCGCTAAAGATATAATGTTGAACTTAGGCAAATTATGTATAATTTTTGAAATTATGCAAATAATTTATTAAAGTAATTTGGCGTCAAATCTCTTGAGTCAGTGGTTCAAACTTTTCTGGTTTTGAAAAACTAAATTGGAGTCTAAATTAATACAATTCCTTTGTTTCTACCACCTTTATTGTTCTTGCAACAAATGGCCATTTCTTGTGGCTCGTTTGAAAGAATGAGCTCTTTGAAACATCTGCTTCCATTTGGGAAGGAGAAAATCTGAAGAGACCATTGCTCTCATCCTGACAATGAAAATAAATTGGATATCTACAAAAATCGTAAGTTTATTTTTAACTCTCCAAAGACTTGAGGGATTTAAAAAAAACCTGAATGAATAAAATTCCAGGAAAAGTAAGTTCTTCCCAGGGCAGTAGAACAGGGCCACAGATACCTTTAGTGCAGGTGGAGTAGCAGGAGATGGAGTGAATCCAGATGGGAGTAAAGAAAATACAGGCAAAACTCCCAGGCACAGAGAGCTGAGGGTGAGACTAGAGAGCTAATCTAATCAAGTTCCCAAGCAATTTAACAGGAGGCTAAGGCTGGACTGTAAAACATGAAGATCTCCAGAATCCTCCAGATTCTTAGATCTCATGACTGGCTGAAAGGAATATCCCTCTCTAGCCTATCCAATTGAGGGTGAAATGAGTATGACTGCGACACAGACATAGGCAGTACCTAACTCAAATATGTATAGAATGAACCACCACAGAATACGACTGACCTGACAGAAGAAGCAAAGCATCAGTTCTGGTGGGTGTAAATATTATTTACTACAGTTTATTGTTCTTTTACACGAATGTCCAGCATTCAATAACGAATTGTAAGATATGTGAAGAGATGGGAAAATGTTACATGTAATTAAAAGAAAAAAACAGTACAAGCAGACCAATATATGTTCCAAATGTTAAAATTCTTTTTAAAGGACTACTTTAGCACCACCATGTAAATTTATTAAGGCATTACTAAAAAAGTGGACAAGAAAAATGAATGGGAAGGGCATATTAGCTGAGAAATGGTAACTATAAAAAGAAATAAATGGAAGTGTCATAAAAGCCAAAAATAAGTATTTGATGGCTTTACAAACACACTGCTGTGTGTGTTTTTAAATAGTTGCTCCAGCAGTTATACACATGGGCCTTTGGATACTATTAAGACTAATTCTGTGTGTGTGTGGTATTAGATACTGAAACTATGGACTCACCCATGCTAGGCAAGTGCTTGACCACTGAGCCATTTCCAGCCCCTTGACATCTTTTTAAACCATTTTGAGAGTCTTACTGAGTTGCACAGACTGGCCTTAAACTCTTGATCCTCTTGCTTAGTTTCAGAAGAACCCATGATTGTAGGCATGCACCACCACCGGTGGCTACGTTAAACAATTTCATAAGGGAAAACAGTGATATGTGTCCTTTTGTACCTCTTTTACTCTTTGTGTTCATGTTATTGTGGGAGAGTCGGGAGACCTCTGTTTTACAGTCCAACATGGTATATCCCAAAATACATTGCTATTATATTGTTTTAAGTGACTATTTGATTTGGTTTTTAAAAACATTTTTCTTGTTCTTATTTAATGTGTGCAATCTTTTCTCAAGTAACAATGCATTAAATAGTCATAATAGTTGTGTTACTGTCCTTGTCTATTAATTTTATAATTTGTATTATGTCTGGTTCAGTTTTGACTAATTGTGGGTGCCCCTCTACATTATGCCACATTATGGATTGCATTTCCCTTCTTTGCATGCATGGTAATTTTTGACTGGATTCCAGATCTTGTGAATTTTACATTGGCAGTTGCTGGATATGTATTTTGGATTCATATGGAGAGTTTGAGCTTATTCCGGAACATAAGTTATTTGGGAACAATCTTTCTTCAAAAGCCAGCTTTATTGGATGGGACCAGAAAAACATTTAGCATGGGGTTCATTTTTTCCACTATGAAGGACAGGCACTTAATACTTTACCTTAGGGGTCTACAATTTTTTTTCTCCAAGAATCTAAATAGTAAATATTTTAGGCCATGTGAACCATCTGGTGTCAGTTCCAACTACCCAACTCTATCACTGGAGAGCAAACATGGTAAGTACATAAAAAGGGGTGTGACTGCATGCCAACAAAACTGAATTTATGAAAATAGGTGGCAGACTGGGTTTGACCTTTGGACCATGGTTTGCCCACCCCTGCTCTAATCCACAACTCATGATTTACGAGATTCTCCAGTTTGACTGTGAGATCAGGCACCACTACTGGTTCTGTGTAAGTTCTGGCCACTGCTCTTTCACATCCTCGTGGTTAGTTTTCTCATTCTAATTTGCTCAATGATGTTTACCAGAATATTTAAGGGAGATCCTCTGCAAATCTTGGAAATTTTCTCTCTGTCTCTCACCTTTACTTCCTCGACTTTGTCTGCTCTGCCTTGGTTCTTTTTCTCTGCTCCACAGCCTGGAATCATTCTCCAGGAAGCAAGTGGGAGCTCATAGGACTCACTTTCTCTGTTTTCCATATCTTAGGGATCACTATTTTTTTTTCCCAGTCAGTGTTCAGTATCTTGAGAATTGAATTATGCAACTCTTTAGTTGTTTCAGGCAAGAAGATAAATCTGGTCCCTGTTATTCTATCTTTGTTGGAATATATAATACTAATGCAAAACTATATCGAATTAATAGAAAATATTATATCCATAGATATGAAGCTACTTCTTAGGCTATTTTTTCCTATGATCCAGAAATAGTATTTTCTTCTATAAGCAAAATTCATCAGCATCAGTGCACAACTGTTGAATTTAAACATCTGCAAAAGCAACCCATTTTAGAGGATGTTTGGTAAATGAATTATTGGAGAAGTCTTGGGGAACACCAGGGTGCAGTCATGATTACCGTGGTGTAGTTTCAGAAATTAATGGCAGTTATGGAAACTACAGTATGATCAGCTGATGTGTAATGTGTCTCTTTGAAGCAATTATGAATTATATTTATTTACTACAATCTGCAATATCTGTCTTCAACCTTAGATTTGTAAGCTCCTTGGTGGCAATGGGATTACTGCATTTTCCTTCATCTTAATATCAACATCTAACATAGGGCATAGAAATGGTTTTAAAGCTCCCCCAGGTGAATCTAATACGCAACCAGGTGATTCTAACATACCTGCATGTTGACTATAATTGAAGTAACATCTTATATTAATGACACTTCACTTTACACTGTGGTAATTGAAACTTTTTTTTCATTCAGCAGATATTTACTGAATACTTTTGATGTGCTCAGCACCAAACGGGTGCCCCAGAGGAACAGAATAAATATAATACATGACCACTGTCAAAATGTTTTCTTTGTTGGTGCCGTCACTAAGAGAAAAAAAAAAAACTTTCCATGTAGTTGGAGTAACAAACTCATGTAAGACAATTTGAGAAAAAACAAAAACAAAAAGCAAAGCCAAAAACAAAAACAAAAAACACAAGCTGTGTGTAATTAGCTCCTGAATAGCGTAAACTAACGCTATATTACATAAAAATTCAGTAAAGCAGAAAATCCATTCAGGCTTGAGTTGTCAAGGCAGGCTTTCTCAGAAGAATTATTGTTTTCCTTTGGTCAAATAAAGTATTCTCAGTGTACAAAAAAATTTTTACTTGGTAGTTCCAGGTCATTCCTCTGCCTTATTTTAAGGTGACTCAGTGGCAAATACGGTAAGTAGCTTGTATAGAGCAAGTGATGTTAAAAGATTTCTAAAAGTGTTTCAACAATCAATTCATTAACCCTTTCTGAAAAATCTTTGAAATTAACTGACTTTTTTCCTGCCCCCAAAAGAATATTTGATCTCATTATTATTGTTTATTAAGATAAAAAAATGGGAAGATATCACACATCAAAAACTGATTTTTGAGTGTTTTGCTTTTTGGAAGCAAAAGTTTTTCCACAAAATTTTTTTGAGGCCCAATGTAATTCATTTCTTACTTAAGCATTTTATTTTTGACTGGATTCAGGCTTAGAAGTAGAAGATCTCAGGTAGGAAAGCCTGTGTCTCTTGGCAATTTGTTCCTGGCGTTTCTTTGTGTTTTGTTTTTTTTGCAGGACCAGGGATTAAACTCATGAGCTCACGCTTGCCAGGCAGGCGCTTACGCCACTGAGATAAACCCCGGCTGTCCCAGCTTTTTTCTTTAGCTTCCTTCATTTTCTTGGCCAGAAGTTTAGCGTATTCTTCACCTTCTCTGTTTTTCTGAGTGCGCTGCTGCTTCAGAGCAGTACGGTGGCGTTTGTGTTGGAGGACATGTGGAGTAACAAGACGCTAAATCTTGGGGCTTTGGTCCTGGGTTTCTTATCTTCTTTGTTTAAAGGTTTTCTGACAACAGATTGGGGGACATCATCTTCTTTAGAGAGACTGAAAAGTTTGAGGGTTCTGCTTGCTCGTTTGGACCCCAGGCGCCAAGACACAGTAGTAACAGTCAATCCAGGAATATCTTTCTCTCCTTTTTATATAGTAACCAAGTTGAGAACACTTAGATGGGCCCACAATGCAACCTCGGTCAGATTTATGCTTTCTCTCTCCAATTCTCCTTGATCTGTAACAGGAATGCCCCTAGCTCAATAGCAAGCAAACTTGACCATGAGTCAAGATGCCCTGCTTCATGGGGAAACTTTGTCATTTCCACCACGGATTTGGACCACATAACCCTTCCATTCTTCACCCAGGGAGTCAGCAGCAAGTTCTGTGGCCATAGTGCTTCTCATAGAACATATGAAGTTTACGCTCACCATCCACCTCAATGAGCTTCTGGCAGCCAGTGGCTAGGAAGGATATGTTCAGCTTCATCTTAAAGCAACTGATTGCCCTTCTCCACAAATATATTTTATGTTTTCAACATGTGCATTCAACATGTGTGTGTTTGCATGTTCATCTTCTTGAGATAGGGTTTCACTGTGCAGTTCAGGCTAGCCTTGAACTTGCAGTGATCCTCCTGCCTCAGCCTCCCAAATGCTGGGATTACAGGCATGCACCACCCCATCTGGCTAACATGCATTTATTAAAGGGAACCAATTATTCCTTGTCTTACTGATTATTTTACTCTAAAGTTATGCTTTGTGAAAACTAATTTTTAGATATTTGTTTACTTTCAATAAACTTCTAGGTCTTCTATTGTTCATTTGAAACCAAGAAATCTTTTTTTTGCTGGGGTAGGAGCAGTTATAGACTAAGTAAGGGTCTACATGTGAAATGCAGGGACAGTCCTCCTCATCTCTCCATTCCCTACTTTCCTTTCTAAATGTCTTTTGTGCAGCCTTCACATTTGATCCACGGCCTTGCCTTTTCCAAAGGAAGATGGGAAATCCTTTTAAAATAGAAATAGTGGTGCAGCACGTCTTGTTCAAGGAACAGCAGTGTCTGCACTTCGTGCTGGATGCCCAAGCAGCTGTCTGAGTTACTTGCCCTGAAATTGCCTTTGAGTAGAAGTAAACAAACATGGACATCCAATGAGCCTATTTGAAATTGACCTCTGAGGCATTTATTTTAAGCAGGTTGTAATTTTGTAAAAGGTCTGGCATTATTTCAAATGTTTATTTAGTGTTGAATGGTCTCCAGTTGGCTGCTTGGTTCACTTTTTTTTTAAATGGTGTCAAAGACATTAAGAAAGATACCAATAATAGATGCTGGATTTGCACTCATTTTGATCCACAGCAATTTATTTTGCTGGGTGCCAGACCAAAAATTCACTTCAGGGAGAGACAAACAAATGGGTCTGTCTATGTGGCAGCTGCTATTACCTTCATTGTTCACATGCAAATAGGAAATATGTGACAGTGGAGAGCATTCCTGTGGCCTTCTATGTTCCTGCCAATACAGTTCTTTTTCATAGAATCCATAAGGCATGGATATCAGCATGGGCTAAGTTTTTAGTGCATGATCTTTTACGTCTTCACAACTACCCCAAGAAGTTAAGTATTATAATTTACATATTACAGACAAAGAAAGTGTAGTTCAGATGTCTCCAACTGTGAGACTAAAGATTGCAGAAGTTACTTTCATTTCGTTTTATTTTTATTTTTATGAAAGATCCACGTTAACCTTCCTCTACATATGTACTTATCCCTGACCAGAGTTTTGGTTTCCAAATGTGACAAAATAAATTCATGGAGGTGAATTTTCTACTCTCCCATAAGTGGTAGCAATAGATTGTCCAAGTCCCTTTCTCTATTACTTTTTTTTAATCTAACTTCTCTTTCTTTTCTCCTCATCTAAAATGACTGGGTGATTCACTGAGACAGACACAGGTGGACCTTCTGTCTCTACAATCCTGTTATCCCCAAATGACAAGATATGGTAAATGAAATGCCAAGCGTTCCTGTATATGCAGGTCATATCCATCTCTCTATAATCATTTTAGAATTACTTTCACAGCCACAAAGTTCTGCCTCAGTGCAAAGTTTTTCCTCTAAGCAGCACTTTTAGCAACTTGAGGAATTGCTGAAGGTAGGAAGAAATTTTAGAAGATCTAAATTCTAATTAACTTTTCTTCTAATTAACTCTGTCACCATTCCTTTGTGAATGCAACTGAGACTCTCAAAGTTAAAGGAGCATGCTAAGGATGGCAGCAGCCCAAGTCCAGGAAACTCACAGAGTGCTTCTCATTGCTGGGATTTTAAAGCAAAAATAATTACCAGAATAGTCACTGGCATGATAAAGAAGGAGAAAAGTGATTTTTGTACATGTAAATTCAGAGTCATCATTCTGTACATCAGCAAATAGTATTTTTATAGATCAGTGAATACATTTTCTTACTGTCTCCATGACTTCTGTATCTTTTTTTCTATGACATTCAGTGGTTCATCACTGGACAGAGGATGGTGAAACTTTTCAGCACTGCCAATAAACTCTTCCTAAGTCCTTTTTCTCCTCCATTTTACTTATTATTCAGCAAGACTTTGTATAAGTTATTTTCCCATTGCTGGGACAAAATAACCAACATCTGCTATTTACAGGAGATGTTTATTGGCTGCAGTTTTAGTAGGTTCAGTCCATCGTTGGTTGGCTCTAAGGCAGAAATGACTTGGAAGAACAGCATGGCAGAGGAAATCATGGAGGCCAGAAAGCAGGGAGATTGGGGTGGATCACTGAAGAACTAGGAATATAGACACACTCTTCCTGGTCATACCCCAATGACTTTCCTCTTCCAAAGAGTTCCACTTATGAGTATGAAACTTTAGGGGGAGAAGTTACATATAAACCATAACATTCCTCTCCAGTCCCCATGAAAGCTCACACCCATTTCATTATGCAAAATATATTTAGTCCATTTTTAAGGGTCACCAAAATCTTAATGGTTCCAGCATTACTGAAAAATTAAAATCTAAGGCCTCCTTTGTACCTCAAGGCAAACTCTTCACTGTGAGCCCTTGTGAAAATGAAAAGGAAAGTTAAACTCTTCCAACATACAATGACACAGAGTAAACGTTCCTATTCCAAAAAAAGAGAAATAAAGGAGTAGGTATAAATTGGATGAAAGCAAGACCAAAACCCTGTGTGGCAAGTATTAAATCCTGAAACTCTATGTCTACTACCTGGGACAAGTTGTATTGATATGCGAGCACAAAGAACTTAGCTGGCCCTGCCCCTAAAGACTTACTTGTTACAGCCCTCATTGCTTTTTTCTCAGGCAGGCTCTCTTCATGGTCTTTGCCTTTTCCAGCAGATGTTATGCATTCTGACATCTCTAACTGCACCTTTGGCTTCACTCAACAGCTTCACACACTGATCTCTTATGGAGCTCATGGCAGGGACTGCGTAGGCTCCTAGATAGTCCTTTGAAATCTGGATAGTAGTCTTGTGACCCCAAAACACTTGCATTCTGTATTCTTGAAAAACAAGGACCATGTTGCTGATGTCAAGGTCAACTGCCAGCTTGATTAGTGACTGGGACCCCTTGGACCATGGCTGGAGTGAACTCTGAGTGCCTACGTGACTGAACTCAGATATATACTTCCTTAGGTGTCTTGAATAAACAAGCATCCCTGGATCTTTCTTCTCAAATAAAAGATTCATACTTTTTCATTCTTGAGCCTGTGATCACTGGGGTCTTGCTAATTTCTGAGATGTCCTCAAGGAATTTTTCTTCTTGTCTCTGTACAAAGTACTTGGCTTAGTTTTAAGGCTATTCTTTCTAGCAACTATGCTGTCCTTGCATAAATTTTGTATGCTTTTGCTTTCAGGAAAAAGTGAAAACTTTTCAAAATGTTTAGCTCTGAAATTTGCTCCTAATGCTCACTTTAGATATAGCTAAAAGCAGCTATCAGTACCTATGCCACAGTCTGAACATTAAGATCCCTTGAAATTTCTTCCACCAGGTTAGACTGCTGTGTTTAATCTCAGTCTCACACAAAGTCTCAGGACATGGGCAAAATGTAGACAAATTTTCTGTAAGATCATAACATACATATCCTTTTGACCAACTCCCAGTGGACTCCTTATTCCCAACTGAAACCTCACAAACTTGATCTTTATTATATACATTCCTAACAGCATTCCAGCCTTTTGAGCTCTGACTGTATTGAGAATCACGTTCTGCTCACAATATTCTAGGACAGCTCCAGCATCTTATCAAACTTTTCTAGCAAACTAGTTCCAAATGCCCCTGAACCACATGGGCAGGCGTAATTTTAGCAATGACCCCTCATTCTCAGTATCAATTTTCTGGATTAGCCATTGTCCCATTGGGACAAAATACCCAACATCTCCAACTGAAAAGACAAGAAGTTTATTTTGGCTCATGATTTTAGTAAGTTTAATCCATGTTTGGCTGGCTTCAATGAAGAAATGGCATGGTAGAGGAAATTGCAGGGCCTAAGAAAGCTGCTCTCTTCTGGCAGCCATGAAGCAGAGAGGGGTTGGGGAAGAGCTGAGGACAGGAATATTTCCTTTCAGATCACACCCCCAGTCACCCATCTCTTCTAAACAGGCTCCACCTCTGAAAGTGAGAATTCAGAGAAGTATTTTAGATCTAAACCACAGCACACATGACCCTCTCTATCCTTGGAATATGTATTGCTGCTATTATTTATGATGTTTGCATTACCTAGGAATGCTCTATCCTCTTTAGCTAATGAATTCTATCTTTTGAGGCATATTTCAAATATCCCCTCCTTTAATAAAATACTTCACCAAAAATTGTCCTCCAATAAACATGTGCTCAGTGATGAATTTTCTTATTGTTCCTGCTGTCATCAATGGTTATTACTTTTTCAAAATACAACTTCAATTAAATTTCAGTTTCTCCCAAATCATTCACTTTCTACCAGTTTGGAGGTACTACCACTTGAGTGTGATCCGCCTAGTCAGGGGATAGTTACTTTCCATAATTTTACACTATGACTGTTTGAGCCTGTTCTCTGTATTCCAGTGAAAGTCTGTTTATTGAGATCATAATACCTTTTCCTGGGGCCAGGGATTTAGCTCAGCAGCACAAGCACTTGCCTGGTAAGTGTGAGGTTGTGAGTTCAATCCCTGGTACCAAAAAACAACAAATAAACAAACAAAGAATTGTCTGTGCTTATAGAATACCTTTTCCTTTGAAACTTTCTTTATAGCACATTTTCTTATGTTCCTTTTACTCTATTTCCTTGGTTTCAATCCTAGTGTGTAGCACAGTTGTTTTCATCTTGGAGTTCTCTTTTCATTTCTAACATTTCCTCCTTCCATTCTTTCTGCAGAAATTCGTTTCAGGTGTTGTTTTTATTCCTCAAGTTACTTACTTCTCACCAGTCAGTCATGAGCCTGACTTATGTAGCTGAGAGTACATGGAAGCACCATTTCTCCCCTTCTCAACCTGCAACCATTCCTGCCAAACAGCTGGGAAGCTAATGGGCCCACGATAGTTTTTCCTTTGAAAAGCTACTGTTGACTTTTGCAAATGCACAGGCCAAGTGCTCCCAGTGGTCTGTCCCCTCCTGCAGAGCTCATGTTAATACAGCCAAGATGAATGTTCATTCTCAGAGGAGCCACAGAAGAGCTCAGAGCCTGGGGCAAAACACGAGCTCAGCTGTGTCCCAGTCCCACTGCCATGCAGTTGCTCCCTTTGGCAGCACGACTCCTCCTGTCTAAACCTCTGACCACCCAGGTTCTCAATGGTTTGACAAAATCATTTTTGATTCGAAATTGTCTTTCTGTTTGTTATGCTTCTTTGAGCTGCTCATTGGTGTCTGGTTTGCCCTTTTTTTCTTGATCACAGAGGGTCTGAGTTCCTTTTACTTGACCTCTCATCTGGAATGCTACACTCTCTTCCTCAGATAGTTGAGCTACAGCTTCCCGCTGTGTGCTGTGACTTCTGCTTTCTGAGGATATGGCTTGTTCTTGCCTTTACTACTCACTTGATCTCACAAATCCTACCCAATTCCCTGAGCCTCCGGGTTTCATTGCCAGCAAAGAGCCTCAACCTGGATCAACTTAATGACTGCATATTGAATACCTACTGGATATAAAGCATTGTTTAACTTGCATCACTTATATAAAAATGAATATTACAAGTACTTCCTTTTGAAGAGCTTACAATTTAAGGAAGGGATTGTAAAAGTCCCTAATTTATTTGTGAAAGTCCTACCATGTTAAGTTCCTAACTGAGATTCATAATGGGGAAAGTCTGGTGCATGTGTGCATGTGTGTGTGTGCACAAAGTAGTGATGATCAGGACCGTTTACTTGAAAGAGGTGGCATACAGAATAATTTGAAGGTGGAGAGGGTCATAACCAAGGTTATACACATTTGAAGGAAGAAGAAAGTTAACATTTCACCAGACTTGATGCAGTGTTTCTCAGTAGGGTGCTGGGTCCATGATTGTCTTACTCGTAGGATCTTATGATCTCTAGTCACTGATCCATATGAAACAAATATGACACAACTTCCAAATGCCTCTATAAAGAAAAAAAATTATTCAATGCTACTTCTTAAATCGTGGAAAGGAAGACCAGTCAGTACCATTGCAATACGTATAGGGTCTATGACCATGAGATTTGCAATCTGCGTATGTGTGTGTGTTGGGGGAGGAGGGTTGGCACTGAGCTCAACTCCAAACGCATGATGGGCACCTGAGAGTTTATAGTCAAGGAGCAGAATGGTAAAATAATGAGAGATACTATCAGGGGGAAGGGGGATTCTGGCTAAACCTACCTAAAGTAATTCTTACTAAAGAGGCCAAAGTGATCAGACAGCATGTGAGCAGTGATGGAAGAAGAAAAACTGATAAGGCACCAAAGATGGTTAGCTAATAAAGTTGATCTAATCTTAGGGTATAGGGTTCCAGTTAAATTCATTTAGGAGGCTTCATGTTAAAACTGGATTTTATAAGGAAGTACATGGACAGGCCTAGGAGAAGGCTTAGGAACCTAATTAAAGTTTAGACAAGCAAAGCATCCTTATTACTGGTGGGGAAGGTGTCAACTTCTTGTACAAATCCCTGTGCTTTCAGTGTCATGTTAGGAACTAAAAGGCCTGCTGATGCATGAGTTTATACTTCAGTAGGATTCAATAGGAAGCTGTAAGAAGTCCGAGGATAGAATGACAGAATCCAAGATAGTTTGGGGAAATAATTAGAACATTACTAACAATTTCGTCAATAATTGTTAGGAAATTATTACAATAATCTAAATGAGGAATGATAATAAATTCACTAGTTGAACCAGACACCTGCTTTACAAAATAAGACAACCTATTAGATGTGGGGCTCAAGGGAGAATGGAGTTCACAGTAATACCCAGGTTTTGAACCTACTGACAAGGTACATAGTGGTCCAATAAACAGACATGGGAAAATCAGAAAAGAACAAGGTTTCAGGGAAGGGTGAAGGGTTTCATCTGGAGCATGTTATGTTTGTATAGCCCGGGGGGATAGGAATGATTGGGAGGGGGCCACCAAAGACTAGAGTCTACTTAATGAATATGCATGGCATTACCTGAAAACTATTTTTGGAGGTCTATAAAACACATTGTTTCTTACATAAACTGATTACATTCATTCACCCCCTTAGTCATTTTATTTACCTCTACCACCTTCCTTTCTTTCTTCCTTCCCATTTTTTTGAACATTAAAAAATAAGCAGACCTCATTTCAGTTCAGGTCAGAATGTTCCCCAAATTGAACTCAGCATTTTGAATTAGGGCGAGTCTGAGCTTTTAAATAAAATATTAGGTAATGGATGTACCAGGAATGAACTAAAAAAGATGCAAGTTTTTCTTGCTGATTTTTTTATTCCCCAGTGTCTCACACTGAAGGACATCATGGGCAACAAGGCACCGCACATTGGATCCAGAATAACTAAAGTAAGTTTTCTCTGGTGGAGTCCCGGAGGACACACAGAATCTGGCTGAGCTGTTCAGCGTTTCATATTCTTCCCCTAAGTAAATTAAATCAGGAGCACATTTTATCACCCAGGCTGCCACAAAGCCCTGCTATACCTTTCTGGCAAGCCATGTTTGAAATGGAGCTCCTAGAGATGCTCAGAGCCAACCCCCACCAGCCATCTGTGTTGGCAGCCCAGCTGTGACCATAACAGAGCCCCAGGGGTGGGATGGAGTGGGATGGCAGAGTGGCCAGTCTCATGCCTGTGAGAGCCGCATCAGTCCGAAGGGACTTTTGTCCACATTTTTTTTCTCTCTCTTTTGCTCAGTAATTTGATATAATTCTTTCCTGTTAGATATTTGCATGGAGAGAGTGACTAACCCTTTTCCCTCCCCAACTTTGAAAAGCCTGTGTGAGGGTAAATGAATACAAATAGGAATGTGTTGGGAAGATACAGTAGGGAAGCCTTCTGTGGCTCTATGCGCCTATACAAATGCCAGCTTAATTAGAAAATCAATCTTGCTGTCCGGCTGATTGATTGCAGTTGTAGACTGGAGGTGGGGAAGAGAGCCGAGTCATGACGAGACAATTTTTTCCTATTACTAAAAGGAGGCCTAATGTACATCTCTAAGCAGTTCAGCGTGAAGAACTTGTTATAAACACACCACCTTTTCCCTCTTGTTAATTGAATCTTTGAGGAGGGGAGCAGAGTAACAGCAGTTGGCGGTTTTTTCTTTTTACTTTTTTTTCCCTCTGAAGATACCCAAGTTCTGAGATGTGATTTAATACCTGTCTTCAAAGAAATGAGAATGTTTTATAATGAGGAGGATGTGTGCCTGCTCTCCACACAGCACCGTTTTTAAGATTGAGGGTTTACATTGCTGCAGGAAAGAATTTGCAATTCACAGTTACACCTGTATAAAGCGTACAGTATAAAGGTCAGATAGCGCCTCTGCTTGGATGAGGTCAACTCTGCCTCCCAAAGCCACATGGATGGGACTCTGTGCCCTCAAACCTTTGCATTTCCCAGACAGCATTTGACATCTTTTAAGAAAGCTACCATGGCAGCTGACTCCTCTGTTTTCTCCTTCCTTCTTCAAGCCATTCGATAGCACCCTCTGCTCTGCTTGTAATGACCTGCTTTGGACGCATCCTCTCTTCCAGGACAGGTCTTGATAGAACAGCATTCCTCTGCTTCTGATCTGCATCTGTCTCCCCTCAGTCTTGAAAATCAAAGCACTCGTGCTTTAACTACAGAATTCCCTGACTCTCTCTCTGTCCCTTTAACTTTTATTTTTGTCATTTCGCAGATCTGCAGTATATTCTCGCGGCAGTAGCTCTCCTCCACTAAGGCTGATTTCCAGTGATTTTTCTTTCTGGAACAAAAAACTCCTTATATAAAATACCTGCTGCAACTATGGTTGGGAGGAATTTAGAAACCTTCCCATCTTTAAGGAGACCAAGAAAAAATGCCCAGATCTAAAGGTTCCTGGAGAATCTTTCCCCATTGGTTAGAACTCCTTTCCTCAGATTCCTTCCTGCTCCCAAATCTCTGTGTTTTCAGCTCCTCCCCAAACCACACTGGCCCTTATTCTTGAGCTAGGAAAATTTTCCCCTGCTTTCAGGGAAGTTTTGCTACCCAACATTTCATGTACTTTTACATGTGGATTACATTTGTAATATTTAATCATTTTTAAAAAGTCCATAGCCAAGACCAAGCTTATTAGTGAGATAGAACTTGCATTCATTAGGTAGTGTTCATCACAGACTTCATTTTCTGAGAAACATAGTGAGGCTGGCTTATTAAAAACAGGATAGATTAGTAGGTGCAATGGTCAAAGATGGTAAGAATTATTAAATTATGAAAGTAGTTGTAAGATCTCATTTTAGGCATTCACTTCAGCTTAATGAATCTATTTATTATATGATGCTACGACTATTGAAATAAAGTTTTGGAGACAGACCCAGAGAAGACACCAGCATTCAAAGAATGTAGGGAAAAAAAAGAGAATCTAAACAGTGGATGGAATTCTCTAAGATTATGCATAAGGAAACTTCTGACTCACAAGAGAAACACAATTTTTATTTTGAGCCAGGGTCTTACTATGTAGTTCAGACTGGCCTTGAACTCCCTATTTCATCCAGGTTGGGCTTGAATTTGCAGCAGTCCTTTTGCCTCAGCCTCCTAAGTGCTGGAATTATAGAATGTACCACCACACCTCTTCAAGAAACGCATTTTTGTAAGGGGTTCAAATCTGAAGCACCCACAATTTTCTCCACTTGGTAATCCTCCAGGTGAGGAACTAAAAGGCAGTGAAATGTCAATATAAGAAACAGAATGAAGAAGAATGTCTAACTCCAGAAGTCTTGAGAAATATTTGGGAATGTATATGTGTGTTTAAAGAAAAGGATTTAGTGGAACAATAAAGTTTTAGTGTAAATATTCTGTATATTGTGAATTTTTGCCACTTTTTAGGAGCTTAGCTCATATATTCTGGAGCATAGCTCACATATTTTTGGATAGAGTACAATAATTATTATGACTGTATTTTCTAAGCTAAAATCTATGCTGCCCAACACAATTTCTAAATATTGAGACTGAAGCTCATAGACCATCCATCACTTCCTCAAGATCACACTAAGAATTTATGGTAAACCCAGATCATTTCGTTTCTATCTGCTTCAGAAGCTTATATTCTTACCTAAGTACAGTAACCTTGTATACTTATGAAAAGAGAAACATACTCATGGGGGAAAATAAACACGATATTTAAATTTGACCTTGTCTTGAAAAATATGTTGTCTCTGGCTTTATGTATAATAGCCAATTGCTAAGCTATAAATAAGAAATAAGCTGAAAACTGATAATGGTCTGGGTTTCACTTATTCACGGGTCTGGTAAAGTTTATGACATATTACTCAGTTGTGTTTCTCATTTAAGTTATGAAATCTAAATTCTGAGATACTTTAGTTACAGATTTATGATACATTAATATTTTCAAATGCTCCAACATTTTATGAAGGGTTTCACACTTTACTGGTATGTCTTTAAATACGAAGAATCTCCTAGACTTATTCTTAAGCTGTTCCCTTTCCCCTTCTGCTTTGGTTTTGAAAGACATTTGGAGTCCACATACATAGTACCACATGAGACTTTGTGAAAATTCTTACAGTAAAATGATAAGATTTTAAGGGATGAGATTTGGGAAAAACGATCTATCAGAGATCAAAATGATTGCTTTCAGAATCCTTAGCAATCCCTTGCAGAATCTGTTGCCTGAGAAAAAGAATGTGATTCTGATCCTGTTTAGAAAATTCTTGTTAACATTTTTGAAATGCACGGACGTTTTAGTTAACCTGGAATTTTCTCCATTGGTAATTTTCTGGTTATTTGTAAGTCATTTCAGATATCACTAACAAATCAAAAAATCAAGCAATGTCTTTCTTACATTTTTCATTGCTAAGACAAAAATACCCGACACCCAAAGTTAAAGAAGAAAGGTTTATTGTAGCTCACAGTTTATAGAGATGTTAGTCCATAACTGACTGGCTCCAAGGCAAGGTGGTATAGCAGAGGGGCGTGGCAGAGCAGGCAAGAAGCAGAAGGAAAACAGTAGCAGCAGCAATAAGCAACAAGCCACAAGCAGTGACCTTCTTTTTGTCCCTTATATTTTATACAGGCTACACACCCTTAGTCGCACTCACGCCTAGGGTGGAGTGCCCTTAATCCTACTCAGAACTATGCCAAATCAATTAGTGGACTAATTTAGTAATCACACACCCTTCATCCTAGCATCACACACTCTAGATACAGCCACCTCTGAAAAGCCCCACCTGTGACACATGAGGCTTTAGGGGACATCTAGATTTAAGCCATAATAGGCAAGATACTATTTAAGAATTCTAGCTTTATGAAAATATAGATGACATCATGTTGAAGAAAACAGACTACTCCCAAAGAGTAAAATGAAGGTTAAATATTCTCATGATGTCTTTAATCTCATTGTCAACTCAGGCCCCATTTCCCTTACCAATTTCATTGACAGTTCTTTGTCATGTGACTTGAAAAAAATCACCAGGCAGTCCTATGAAAGTGCCATGTGCTAAGAAACTGCCGTCGGTGACCACTTTTGTGTTTATTTTCTCAGTGACACTTTCCCACTATCAGTGAATGTGGCAGGAGAGACATCACTGTCCCCATTTCACAGACAGGTAAACTGAAACACTGAGATATTGAAGGCAAATCCAACATCACATAACAAGTGTCAGCAGGGTTTGACCCTAGGCTTCATTCCAAAACCAAGCCTCTTTTACTTGTCATAACAGCAATCTACATTTCATGAATATTTTTAGTGACTGTTCTATGCTAATCTTTTCTTAGAAAAGCAACTCTATATGATTTGTGATGAGACAGTAGGCAAGGTAAGACAGAATCATTTATAGGCTCAACTAGATATTTCATAAATAGCCACAATTGACAGATTTCACGGTGGACAGATGGCAGTTTTGGCTGAGATTAGCGCGATTCCTCGAAGGTAATTCTGTGCTACTAGTCTGGTCTCTCCTACACACATTTGGGCTGGCTCAGCATGAAGTGGGATGGGAGGACTCATCTGGCTTAATGTGAATCTTAATTTCTTACAGTTGCAGAGCTGAAATGAAAGGAAAAGTGGTATACTTTGCATATTCTTTTAAAAATATTGTTGCAAAGGGACTTGGAATTTAGGTTGACATGAAATATACTTGGAATTCCTGTTTTCTTTCGGGAATTATTGATACTTGCGGCCAACACAGACCCAATTTATTTTGAGATCAGATATGCAGAATTATATTTTAAACTTGAGTTAAACTCATTTTTTCCTTCTAAGCCACCCCAAATTTGACCAACCACCTTTTCACTTTATATTCTTGTTTATTTAAAGGAAATATAGTCCATATGTTTCACATTTATTTATACTTAACTCATCAAAATGTTATTTGGCAATAGATACTTGATGTCCCCTGGAAGATTCTTGAGGTGCTTTTGATAAGATTTAATTCTTATATCTGGGAATTACTGTTATATCTATATTAAAATACAGCTCCCAAAGGGCCCCAGGTCAGTTCAAATCTCCACTGAAAATAGTTATGGAAGGTTGAGTTTGCAAGTGTAGCTTTGTATAATTCACAGCTCTCTAAAATTGCCAGTAGAGATTGCTGCTTAGGGGTTATTGGCCTCCAAGGGCAGTTTGGTTTAATTTCCACCGTATAGCCACAAATGGGCAAATTGACGATAAACTATTCTATTTACCAAATGTGTACTATCTTTTAAACACTGTAACTCTGGGTACATAGTGAAATCTTCAAGATTTGACTGCATAAAAGTTAAAAGCAAATGACAAGCTGATAATGTTGACAGCAGATATGTCAGGGACTATACTGAATACTTGAAAAAGGTACTAATATATGAAAACATATTTCTAGCAATAGTATGAGTATTGCATTAGAAAAATAGATACAAGACACACATATAGGGCAGACACATATATATACAAACATATAGGGTAGACTAACATGCAAAATGTTCAATTTTATTCATAGCCAAGTGAATGCAAATGAAGATAATACAAGTAATGAGTTATAATTTTTAAACTAGAAAATCAGCAAAATGATGTTAAAATAGTAAATGTTATGGTGTTTTGATAATCTGTTACTAGAAGTGTAAAATGGTGTGACTTTCCTGAAGCGAACTTTATAGTGCAAATTATCACTCTTAAAAGGGATTTGTGCCCTCTCATGCCTTGATTTTATCTGCAGGAATGCATCCAAAGTTGTAGACAAAGATTTACATGCAGTGGTAGTTACTACACTGCTATTTTTAACAATGAAAATTAAAAAAACTAACCCACCGTTTCTAATAAAAGAGTTAGATAAATTAAGATACATACTGTAGACTTATCCAGTAATGTCATATTATTCAGTTTAATGTCATGGGGAAAAGCTACTGATACAAATGAAAAAAGCAGAAAATAAAACTATTTCATCTCAATTTTATAAAAACAAAACCATTTTTGCAAATGTATAGAAAGGAATTTTAAAGAGAAATCAGTAGTTACTGTTTGGTAGTTAAAATGTATGCAATTTAAATTTTCTTCTGTATAACTTTCTGCATTTAAAAATAATTGTGTAATAAATTTATAATCAAAACACAACAAATAGTGCTTATTGTGATAAAATTATTTGAATATTCAGTAGGTGAAAGTAATAGATCCATTAAAAACTGAAAATGGTTATTTTTGGTCTTTGCAATGACTATCAATATCCCTTCTTTCCCATTCTATATTCTCTTGGTTGTTACAGAACCAACTTTGAAGAGTAGTCTATGCTTGGAATTTACTATACTTTTTTAAACATAAAAATGATAGTCCAAAAGAAAAAGAATTCACTCTATTTTGTTAGTTTAAAAACTGCCCTTAATTATTAGCTGAAGAATTTTCTGATTTCTAAATGTAACCTGGTTGAGAAAATTTTAAGATATCTTGCTCTTTAGTTTGAAGGGAAAATAGTTTTTTGAATAAACCAGTTATCTTCAATAAAGCATCTTTTCAGAAGGCATTTTCCCCATGAGGTTAGACTTGATTGGCTTGATTTATCTACTTCATTAGGTAAAAGGGAGTTTGGATGTGGTTGAAGAATTGGAAACCTATTACAAACATAATCTAGTCTGGAGAGATGTGATGTGTGGGTTGAATGAAGACCTAGGATGACATTTTAGCTCTGCCATTTAGTGGATGTGTAAGCTTGTGTAATCATGTTGGAACCTTCATTTTTTCTACCTTAAAGTGTTCTTGTGAGAAATATGTATAATGATATATGTGGATTGTTATTGTTGTCATATGAAGTATAGATGATAGCACTAGAAACTGAGTACCTACCCTATCTGAAATTGGTGGGCTGAACCTGGAGTTTTATGGTCAACACAATTCAATAGTCACTGAAATGCCCACTTTAAACCTTCGCATTTGTCCCCTGAAATTTTAGTTTAAGCTTAAGAAACTTGAATGCTGTGCAGTACTTTTGCTCACTGGTAGCCGTTAATCTGAAGAGAATCTTAATCCTAATGGATAAATACTTCTAAAAATATTTTTATTACCTGTGTATTTATAGGGAATATAAATATTTATTTGTATAAAAGCAGTAAAACCTATTTTCATGAGCCATATACCTGTTTATTTTATAACCCCTTCACATCTGTGTGTGTGTACATTTGAAAGCAGATCAACCAAACAAACCACAATATTGCTGAAGAAAGCTGTATAAGCTTTGTTATAATATGTTAACAGTTTTGAAAAGTTAGCAGAGAATCAGGATATGGAATGAAAGAACCAAGCACTCAGGCCTGGAACTCCATGTGGATGGGCCGGACCACGAAACCCTTTATGAAGGTAGTGTCTTCAGTTCACACTTGAGTCACAAAAGCCACATGATGGGGTTTTACACTCCAGGCAGTGTGCTTTAGACAACTTGGGTGAAAAGAATCTGAGAATTAAGTAGTTCAAGTTCATGACATGACAGAGACACTAAAAAAAAACTTAAATGTTTTTTCCTTACTAGCAGACTGGAAAAAATGAAGGTCAGGCACTCTCACGGTGGCTGTGGCAAGTGAGATGTAGAGGGAAAACAAGGACCTTTTGGTCATTGTGAAAATAAATTAAGTTTAGGCTTCATAAGGACTTCCTTTATGTTTGTTTGTTTTTTGTTCTTATTGGGTCATTTTCTTTTTATAATAAGAAAGTTATAATGAATAAGTTGTGTTATTTTCTGAATAAATACTAAATTTTATGTGGGAAAACCTCAAGTAGGGAAGTGTTTATTTTATTGTATTTTAAAAACATAAAGTGAGTACTCACTGGGCGAAGGACATTACGTTTGTCCATTATAAAACTCGTGAGTTTGCTGAATAACTCAGTCCAGAGACCATTCCGACGGGCTGAATAAAACTAGCTTCTGTGGAGGAAAGTGAGGCTGGGAGTTGTGGGTAGACATGACCTGGTGTAGAAAGTCCTGGCCGGCGTAGGGTTGTGAGTTGGGTGGGCAGGGCCTCAGGCATGCTGTATGTGGAATGGGCAGTTGGGCCATAACAGCGGGCTGAATACACATGTGAGGTTGACTCAATATGGTCAATACGCTGAGGATAACCGGAGTTACATTCCACATACTTTAAGAAAGGAGTTATAAATTTGGAAAAGGAGAAAAATAGAAGGAACTCAAATGATATAAGCTCAGAATTGGAGGTATTGGGGGAATCCATACATAGTTAGATAGATATATACATAGAAAAATAAATATAGATGCAAATATGTCTGCTTATTCAGTACTGAAACAGTATAGATTTCCCCCTTGTCATTATTTCCTAAACAACAAAGTGTAACAGCTATCTAAGTAGCATTTACATTGTGTTAGGTATTATAATTAATGTGGAGGTGATTTAATATATAAGGTAGGATGTACATAGGTTATATCCAAATACAATGCCATATTATACAAGGGAATTGAACATCAACAGATTTTGGTGTCCACAGGGGTCCTGGCACTAATCTCCCAAAGATACCAATAGATGACTGCATTTTCTAACTTGGACCAACAAAAATGTCATGGAGTAGTAACACTACAATTACAAAAATCACACGTTAAAGGCAAATCTTGATTTCTAAATATTATTCCATGTTGAAATCCATCATAGTTTCTTGGATAAATGGCTGATGCCAGAGGTGGGTCAGGACAAGGACAAGAGAAGCCTAGAAAAACTTAGCATCCAAGGGCATAAAGAAGTACTCAAAGAATGATATGAGCACAATAAAAGGACACAGGGGCCTCTTTTTTTTATTTCAAAGAAAATAGGACAAAACAACACAAAACAGAATGAAAAAAGTGAAAGAAAACAGAATAGAGTCAAACGTAATATAGCATTTCAAAGCAGAACACTGCAAACTATACAGGTTTTCAAAACATAACAGTAGGAGATTAACAATGGTTACCCTAGTGTCTCTTGCTTTCTTCAAAATGTTGTTCTTACATTTACAGACAATAAACTCAAACAAAACAAAGTAGTACAAAACCAGATAAAAGAGAATAGCATTACAGTTCTTCAAGTCGGATAACAAGAAATGAGCAATGGCTACTATAGTGTGTCATTTTTCAAAAGAGCTGTTCCTATCTTCTCGTTTATTGCTTTCAAATAGTAGGAAAGGGACTTAAACCAATCAAATCAAAGAATAAAAGCACCATTGGATTTCAAAACCATTTCTCCATATTTATCAGGAATTTTGTATCTTACTGAGTCTTTCAGTTTCTTACACTAGGGAGGCAATGCGGTGTTTACACATGTGTGTTTGGTTTATTTCACTTATGAGTATGGTCTCAAGTCTCATCCATTTACCTATAAAAGCCTCCATGTGATCATTTTTTATAGCTGAATAATACTCCATTGTATAAAA
>RJWT010001564.1:0-47114 GCA_004365215.1 Cuniculus paca
CATTTGTAGGAAAACATTAGCCTAATTCTTAATTCAATAATTCAAGTAATTTGTTAGATGCTCATTATCTTCAAATTATGCATAAGAGATGTTTTTGATGGAGGAAAAGGTGAGGAAACTTCTCTCACATTCTTCTTTGTAAATTTTAGCAATGATACCTTTTTTTCACAGGCCTACCTGTTCCAGAAACTCCGCATTGAAAACGGGCTGGTCGACCCTCAGAAGTGACAGTGTCTTGAAGTGGAGTGATAATGGTAGGAGGATAAACTGGCATTTCCTGATCAGGAGACACGATTTCTGGAACTGAAGGAAGAGACCACATGTCTAAGTCACCATGAAGACCCTACAGAAGGGAGCATGCCGATTTATCTTAATTTTGCAATGGAGTGCTTCCAAAGTTGGGTAGCAATCAGGTTTTATGAATTCTGAGTTGTAACTTGAATGCACTGGGAGAGCACATAAACGGTCTCCTGAGGTTTTATTTTCATCTGGGAAGCAGCAGTGTACCCATACCTTCCACTGAAAGTGAAGCCGAGGTTGTGGCAACTCCATAGTCATTCTTGGCTTCACAGGTGTAGACAGCTGCGTCCTCTGGGAAGGCTTCAATTAGCAAAAGGGTGTACTCTTGCCCATCGTGAAGGAATTTACACTTGAATCCAGTGGAAAGCAGCTGTTCCTCCTTGTACCAGGAAATTTTGGGCTGTGGTCTGCCAGATATCACAGCACAGAAGCGAGCGGGCTTGCCGGACTGCACGGTAGCAGGCTGGAGCTCCTGTAGGATTTGGGGTGGCTCAGGAGCTGGAAGTAAATAATAGAAAATAGGCCATGAAAAAGCATAAAGATGCAGAAGAACAAGCAAAACTCTGCGTTAATTTGTTGCTGGGTGGTCACATGCCTAAAAACAAAACCTTGGAACTGCGGCATCTTTACTCGCCTGAGGATATTAGAACATTCTGTGTTCGGAGCGGGGATTTTGTTCTCAAGTAGAGAAAATAACTTCCAAAAATATTTTTTATATATTGGGGAGGAGTACCGGGAGTCCCAAGTTCCTCGGTATTACATGGTTACTCTGGTTCCTGGTCGGGGCACGGCAATGGATACCGAAAAGAATTCTAGCACAACTTCCATGTGCTACCTATTTTTTTAGGTCATTTGAGCAAAACACAGGGTTCACTGCATTTAGGTTTGTTTGATTCGCAAGTGTCTATGTATATGTCACAGTCATTTCATTATATGCAGGTGCCAGTGAAATGCAATAAATACAGAATAGGTGAATATTATTTCAGATCTAACTAAATGCAACTTAACTACATTTAACAAAGTTCTGCTTTCTAGTTATGCTAAGTAAGGTGTATTCTTAGTGGTGGTGGGTGAGGGGCTAGGTAAATCAAAAACCCAGAAATGTGGAGAAAAGGATAATCTGAGGCTGGGGCCTGACACCATTATAGGAAAGATATTTACTTCTCGATGCATCAGTTTTCCCACTAGTTATACAGAGATAAAAATAACTGGATGCCACAATCCTTCGATCTTCTAGAGACTCTGTGATGTTTGGCAAACGGTTGCCTTTGTGAATCCTGAGGTGACCCCTAGTGTTCCTTCTTGTGCCTCAGTGTTTTGTGCGGAGATATAGCCCAGCATAGGGATGGGAGGAAGGGCCCATTTTCTCTTGATATCTAGCTAGGTCACAAATCTAGCCTGTCTGTCAACTTGGCACCAAGATTCCTAGAGAGGAAAGCAGAGGTTTAATGGCACCCACTCAAGGGCAGTTCCAGGCTCTTCAGGAGTGCTTGGTAGCCTGTGGAATTCCTCCTCCAGAGCAAGAGCCCCTGGTCTTAATGCATGGGGACACTGCCTGTGGCTCCCTCCCCACCCCTCCATGGTGTCAAAGGGGATCTTTGGGTTCTCTGAGGCTCTGTATCCCAGAAGCTGGAATTGTCCCCATCATTGATAGAGCATTACTATTATACTTATGCAGTTAAAGGGGAGGGTTGAGAACTAGAAGAGTTTATTGCTATGTCTAGAAAACCATTTGGAGTTTGTTACAATTGACATATGGTGGTTGTACAATTGTGTTGATCAACTAAATGGGACTCTGGACACTAGGCACTTCTTGGAAATGATACATAACATTCCTAACCACTATTCTCCCTTTTCCATAGAGATAACAAGAAAATAAACATAGCTGCATTCAAATGAGGACCATGAGTTCTTTAGAATTTGCCCAGGAATTATCAGAGAATTAGTGACTTAATAAAGAGGATTATTCCAGATGGATCTGACACTGTGTGATGTATCTGGGAGATAGATGCCAGATTCTTGTGTATAGCAAGAGAACTGCAAATGTACACCCGATGGTAAAAGAAAAGACAGCTACATTTACTGAAATTAAAGGGAAAGTGTTCTCAGGGCATGGAGATCTCTGCCAACAGAAACAAAAGAGTGGCATGCATGGGAAAAATGATGCTGGGACAGCAGGGGAACAGGAAGACCAGAGATAAATCAGGCCTTTGGATTTTGAAAGCTGTTCACCCTGCCCTGGGATAGGATCTTTGTAGATGTGATTGACAGAAATGATGGACAGTGTGCTGAGTCACATCAGAGGCATCTAATAGGCATGACTCTTCCAGAATTCACTCAGTTTTAACCACAAGCATGGTAGTATGTAGTCCCTGTGTATGAACCTTTAATGAAGTTCAAATGGGGAAAAAGTTACTGAAGATCAAGTCATGGGCTCTAACATGCATGTGCTCTGGCCTGGAGAGATTTCCTGGGTCTTTATTGTTTTTACTTTTGTTCCTCTTAAGACAGTACAAGCAGGATTGACCTGAGGCTATTGCCCAAATTCTGGTGGATGGAGGGGAAGTGGTCTGTTAGCCCCAATTGTGCTATGTGTACTAGATCCACAAAATATGTTTCAGTTTCTACCTACTTACCATTGACATAAAGAGTAACAGAACTCCTGTTCCTTCCTGCCACAAAGGTGTATTCGCCTGCATCGCTATGTCTAGTCTCAGAGATAAACATCCTGTGGATTCTCCTCTCCACCACATACTGGTGTCGTTCTTGAACTTGGAAATTGATTTCAATGCCATCTTTATACCAATGGGCATCAACATCGTCTTCATTGACCTCAAACTCAACAACAGCACGCTGTTTTTCAATGACCTGTTGATAGAGCCGCATAAAAAGAAAGCTGAAAATTTACCTGGTTTCCTTTTAGTTAATCCATTTCTATAACTGTTCATCTGAAGAGCATGCAAAACCTACACATTATGATAGAAGTTGGCTGATTATATCATATGTTCATTTTTGTCTGTCTAGTCTTGGATAAAGGGCACCCAAATTTATTTTGCAAAGAATACTGCTTACACCTGCACTAATTAGCAAGGTGGCCCAAAGAGGTAATTACTTCACCTTTAAATGTTTACTTCTTAACTAACAATAAATGATGTAATGACATTTTACATCTGGGAGCTCTCCATTATTTATGGAGCTCTTCAAAGTTTATTTAATTTGATTTTTGTGTCCTATGAACTTTGTGCACTAGGTCAGAATTATTACCCTGGATCTAAGAGTGACGAAACCAAGGTTCAGAATTGGAAAGGAAAGATGAAAGACATATCCAGGTTATCTGAGTCCTCATTTAAGGATTTTCCATCATGGTTTAAAGTCCCTTAAAGTACTATTCTCTTTGGATTAGCAATATAAGGAAGCTGAACTGAAAGAAATTGCTCTGAACATATTCCCTGCATTAATTATATCATTCAAGAAGACTGGTGCACACAGAGAAGCTCTGCAAATGTAGAGAGCAAAGGTGTTTGGCATCCTTGCTAGGAATGCAGCATTGCCTGGACTGAGTCACTAAGTATCTGTACACCTGGCTTTTCATACACAGAAACCCAAAACTATGCCACTTGTTCTAAGTTTCTTATATCTAATTGATGTGTGAACATCACAATATAAATTTTAGTTCTTCTTTGGTTGGCGCTAATTGGTAGGTAGCCATTTATTAGACGGTGAAGTTTCTACAGTTGCTTTCATTATTTAGACAGCTGCTAAGGGCACACTGACTCCCTAAGTGAGTGGAAACTATGGCTAAATTGATGGCAGCATAAGAATCTAAACCGGTAGCAATGAGCTGATTTCAGTCTTTAAAAATCTGTGGTTAGAAAATTTAAAAATCAAAAGTTAGAACATGAAACTATAGGCTAGGGATTATTGATGATTTCTCAAAAAGTTCAGTTAGGTAGACAATACCTGAACCTCCTTTTTAATACTTCGGATGCGAACATCTCTGCCTTCTACAAAGAGGTTAGCACTCGACATGTTGCCTCCTGCTACCACTGTGTACTTCCCGGCATCGGACATCCGCGTGGATGGAATCAGAAGGCGGTGAACATATTTCTCCCTCTGAATCTTTACCCTGTAGATGAAATGGAAACTAGAACTCAGTGTATGTGATTCAAAACAAATTGAGATTTGCTGGACTACGGTGAGACAAAATAAATGACCTGTCTACAATCTGCAGTTCTTGGCCGTCTTTCATCCATTGGACGGTGATGTCAGGCTCAGAAACTTCACATTCGAACATTGCTCGCTTCTTCTCAAGAACCTTGATGTCCTTAATGTGTTTTCTAAATTCTATATGGCGAGCTGGAAAACAGGATGTAGAAAATTAGCATGTAACAACTTTATTGAAAATAATTCACATACTATGCAATTTGCCCATGTAGAGTGTACAATTCAGCGGCTTCCAGGGCATTTAGAGTTGTGAAACCATCACGATAATTTTAGAATGCATCATTTTCCCAAAATAGAAACCAGGTACCCTGACCATCACACCCTAGGCTCTTCCCATCACCTACCTCTAGACAGTCAACCACCAATTTATGTCTCAATAATTTTGTTTATTCTGGACATTTCATATAAATGGAAGTGTATCATATATGGTCTTTTGTGTCTGGTTTATTTCACTTTAATGTAAAGTTTTCAATGTTCATTCATATTATACTACGTATCAGTATTTTCTTTTTATTACTGATTAATATTCCATTGTACTGATATTTTGCATTTTATTTCTCTATTCACCAATGGACAGACCACTGTTTTACATATTATGTTTGATATTTTTCCTATGGATATGACATTTTTGAAACCATACCTTCCACATAAAGGGTAGCTGTCGAAGTCGCTTTTCCAGCCACAAATGTATAGTCAGCAGCATCTCCAAAGTGAACATTCCTGATGTTTAGGTAGTGTGTGAGCTTCTTGGTTCTCATCTGACACTTGTCAGTTGACTTGATTTCCACACCATTCTTTAACCATTTGTAAGAGATGCCTTCATAATTTACTGTCACCTCAAAAGTAATAGTGTCTTTTTCTTCAGCATTGATGTCTTTCAGCATGGAGGTAATCATGATTGCTGCAAAGGGGCAAAGGAAAAACACCCAGGGAAATTCTACATAAATATCATGGCCATTAGAACAGGGGCAGAATGAAAACCTGCAATGTTTTTAGTATGTGGTTGAGACATGAACTTGCATAGCATCTATACATAGAGTTAGATCAGCTGAGAGGCACAGAGAGACTGAGTGATAGACACAGAAGCATCTTTTTTAGGCTGCCTTTCAATGCCACTATAATTGGAAATTTTATCCAAGTGGAGATATGCTAGAGTCCAAGTCAGTATGACAACATGCAGTAGATATTTTAATCAAGAATTTTTGAGCAGATTAAATGATCAGGAAGGAAAAGTGTTGGATATGGTATAACCACTAGTCTACTGACTATTTACCTATCTGCATATGTATTTACATGCATACATATATATTCTTTACTTACGGGTAACTGTCAAGGTGGCACTGACTTGGTCATTGCCACAGACAAACGTGTACTCTGCTGAGTCCTCTGAGCTAGTGTTCATGATTAACAGTTGGTGGAGTTTTCCTTGCACAACTATTTTGAACTTTTCACTCATCTCAATTTCCACTCCATTCTTCAGCCACATGGATGGCACATTGAAGTGGGACACTTCACACTCAAAGGAGGCAGTTTTGGTCTCAGGTACCTCAATACTTTTCATGGTTTTTGTAATATGTAATGCTTGGGAAAATCAGAGAGCACTTTGGTTAATACATTTCACTTTTAAAAAACCGATGAAGCAAAACAAAGACAAAAGAACAGACAAATACACAGGCATCCTCAGAAAACGCCCTAAGATTGCCTGATACTCACTCTCCACAAACAGCTTTGCTTTGCACTCCAGTTGACCCACCACAGCTGTGTATTCCCCGGCGTCTGCAGGAGAAATGTTCTGCAACATCAGCTTATGGACCTTCCTCTCAGAGACCAGTCGGTGTTTATCACTGGGCTTAATCTCCACATTCTTATGGAACCATTTGACTGGGATTGTGTCATGGGAAACACTGACTTCGAAGGCCACGGTGGCATTTTCTAAGGCAGTCACATCCTTTGGCTTCTTGATGATCTTGACAGCTGATGAGGAAAGTTGGAGAAATTCAGGAGAATAATGAAGTGAATGGTAACTATGGTTGGTGACTTGTAAAGATGTTTTTAGTCAACTTACTCTCAACATGTAGCCTGGCACTGGCTCCCAGTCTTCCAAGCCTGAATCCGTACACAGACTCATCCACAATGGCACAGTTTTTAATTCTCAGGGAGTAAGTAGTTCCTTTGACTGAGATGCTGTATTTGTCATTGGATTCTAGTGCAACCCCATTTTTGAGCCACTGGACGCCTTTGACATTCGGGTGGGTAAGCTCAACAGTGAAAACAGCATCTTGGGTCTCTGTCACTGTGAGGTTCTTCAGGGTCTTCTTAATTTTGACAGCTGAAGTTGAATTAATGATTGATTTAGAATACTGATGATGACTACCAAGGAAAACAAGTCCTTAGCAAGATCATTGCCCGGTCATCTTGCAGAACACTGGTTATTAAGAATTTTGCAGTTACGCAGTGCCTTGTTTAAGAAGGCATTTGTGATGATTCAGGGAAACCTGGGATCTAGGTAGACATGGACACTGTGCAGATATTTTTCTATGCTTGACTGAGGTGAAGTTTGCACATTCATACCTTAATGGTTTAGCAGCATGAGTGGAGAAAGGTGAAAGAGGACTGGAGAATTAAAGTGTCTGATTTAGTTGTTTCACAGAAACTAAGAAACAGCTTCATCACAGAAACACATCTGATAAACAACACTGGGCCTCACGCGATGTTGCTCAGAAGGAAAGTTTAGCAAATTATGACTTCATGAAATGAAGATTTATGGAACCGAAAATGATCGTACCATTTTATAACCGCTAAGAAAGTAATATGATTTGGAAAGGACAAATCTATTGGTGTATCACTGACCTTCAACTTTGAGTTTGGCAGATGTTTTGGAAGTGGCCACCTTGTAGGTATATTCACCAATGTCATCTAATTTGGTGGCCACAATGATAAGTCTCCTTTTATGGCCGTCAGATTCACTTCTAATGTTGTTACTCAGTGGGAGGTGTTTGCCATCCTTCAACCACTCGCCTTCAGAATCCGGGTTGGCAACTTCACATTCAAACACAGCTTCCTGGGATTCGGCCACAGTCTGATCTGTGAGTGGCTTGGAGATGGCGCCACCTATAGATCAAGGGGAGCACGTGTGTGAGTCTTTCCAAATATTCACAGAATAAAGGAATCTTTGGATGATATCAAATATTACATTTAAAGACATGGTTTTGAACATTGTTTAATCTGGTAACAGTTTTAGTACAAATTCTGTACACAGAAATCTCTTATTCTAAATATGCATAACTAATAACCACAGAAGATACTGGAATCAAGAAAATTTTGCAAAGGAAAAGCAACAGAATTCTGAATACAGAAATCTGAGAACT
Organism: Cuniculus paca; assembly: GCA_004365215.1. Lineage (NCBI taxonomy): Eukaryota > Metazoa > Chordata > Mammalia > Rodentia > Cuniculidae > Cuniculus > Cuniculus paca. The sequence goes on from RJWT010001564.1 coordinate 7,893, forward strand.
ATGATGCATAGCATGCCACACAGATGGCTTCTCGCTCGATTTCTCCTCTTTAAGATTTCCTAGGAATATGTCAGATACTTCATTGGGAAAAGATCTTCTAGATAAAAATTTCCAAGTCAGTCATAGTTCTATAAGAAACAGTAAATATGTTCCCTGTGTTGATGTCACCTCTTCCATAAAATTTTCCTTTGTTGTCCCCACTCCCAACATTCACTCGAAGAAATGATAACTGTTTTAACAGTTTAGTTGCTTGTATATCTGTTCCTTCCTAAATTTTGAATTCTGCAAGAAAAAATATTGTACCTAATTTACTTTCATGCCTGGAGTTCCTAGCAGTGTGTGGTTAATGGTAGGTACTTTTAAAATGTTGAGAAAAGTCACATAGGTACTCATATTTCCTTCTTGCTTTTGCATATGTAATTCATATTAAACACCAAAGTGCAAGACCTGAGACTTATTTTTGCAAGTCTTTTTATAGTCAAATTTCTGAGGAAATCTTATACTGTAAAGCATAAACCAGAAAACTTCCATACCAAATAAACCAAGTAAAATACTTTCTCATATGACTGGTTGATGTATCAGATGCCATAGACAACACAATTTAATCTGAACATAATATCTTGATCTCACTATGCTTAAATTGTAGCCAACTGAAAAAAAAATCCATGTTGACTTCTAGTTTTTGTTAATAACTGCTTTGCACTTTTGATTCTTTGCTTTAAAGCTAAGAATTTCTGCTGGATGGAAATGGTGTTATTTCTACTTCATACCATAAGAAAAAGATACACAAATACATTTTTATTTTTAAAATAGTTATTAGGCTCATCTAAAAGTATGAAAGATATAAAAGAAGCAAAGTTTAAAGAAGTAAGAGTGCTTAAAAAAATAAATCTTTGCAGTAAGGAAACTTAAAGAAAGCTCAGTTTGGCCATCATTTATTGATCATCTATAATGGGGAGTGCACAGAAAGAGAAAGGAGTTTCCTCTAGCGTGGGAAGCAGAAGGGAAAAGACAAGTACACACTAAGGTCCAGGCATCCATAAGGTGATGCTGGGGTTGGAAACCTTGAGGAATTAGAGAAGGCTTCATGGACGAGATGGCCTTAAGAGTGCTGAGGGTACTCCTGACTCACAAATCAGCACAAGCAGAGGGATGGCAGTGGAAAACAGAAAAAAATTTGGGAGGGAAATGAACAACGGTTTCTTAAATTAAAACAACTATCTCACATAAGAACTTAAATTATGGATGTACCAACCTGCCACAGTGAGCTTTCCAGATGTCCTGTTTTCTCCAGCATAAAATGTGTATTCTCCTTCATCATCTTTCATCATATTTAGAACTGTCAACTTATATATTTTCCCATGGGCTTCAATTTTATATTTAGAACTGGGTGTGATTTCTTTGTCCTTAAAATTCCATAAGACATCAATTCCTGAGTGGGACAGCTCAACCTCAAAGACCACGTTTTGGGTTTCTGTACAGGTAATGTCCCGAAGACCTCTGATAATTTTAATTTCTGGGGAAACAAAATAATTGATTGGTTATTGTTACACTGGGAAAATAGAATGTTTAAAATGCTTAAAGTAACGATCAGTTTAATGGGATAGTCTTTACTTTCTACAGAGAGATCACAGCTGGTCTCCACTCTGCCCACCATCAGCTTGTAAGGACCTTCGTCTGAAGCATGAGTTCGGTTAATCACAAGTCTCTGCTTAGTGCCTTTGACAATGGCTTGTACGCGGTCATCAGGCTTGATCTGTTCATCATTTAGGTACCATTTAACAGAAGTCACATCAGGGACTGAGACCTTACATTCGAGCACAGCCTTGGTACCCTCAATCACATTGACATCTTTGAGAGGGGTTATCACATCAACACCTGCAAGAAATAGACATAATCAAGAGAATTATGACTATGCATTTTGTTTAAAGTGCCTGTTCAGTAAAGTTCTCTACCTCGCTTGGCAAGCCAAATAAATATAAAGCTATGTCAGCCACACTCACTATAGACAGAGACGCGCCCACTGGTGGAGAGACCGAGGGCTGGGATGGTGAAGGAGTAGTTTCCAGCATCTTCCTTGGTCATGTCTTCAATAAGTAACATGTGGGATTGTTTGTCTATCACAATGTGAACCCTGTCACCATGCTGTACTTCTTGGCCATCTTTCATCCAGACACCTTCCACATTTTCTAAGGAGACTTTAACCTCAAGCTGAACAATGTCGCCTTCACAGACTTTTTGATCACTAAGTCCTTGTAGAATAGCAATGGGGCGGGCTGAGAAACGGGGAGAAGAGAATGGTATGATCATTTTTATCAGTAAACCATAAAGATGCTCACTCACTGCAGCCTGACAGGAATAGAAAGACTTACGCTTCATCTTAAGTTTACAAGTTGTCTTTTTCCCATCGACAACGAAGCTGTAGTCTCCCTGATCTTCTTTCGTTACATCCTTGACTGTAAGATTTTGACGCCCACGGCGAGATGTAATTGAGTATTTGCCATTAGATTTAAGTTCCACATCATTATGATACCATTTGCCTTCTATATTTTCTGGGGATACGATACACTCTAACTCTCCCGAAAATGATTCTGGAACTTCTATGTCCTGAAGTTCTTTCACAAACTCAACAACAGCACCTGAAGTATAAGATAAGAATTAATTAATTCCTTGGGAGTGTAGTGCATCTAGAATTAGGAGAGAGGTAATGTCTTCTTACAGAACTCCTTTCTTCCCCATACCATCAGGAATATTCCTGATAGTATTTAGGTGTTAATAGACTGAGAAATGTTCAATAAAAAAGAGTTAAGTTTTAAATTGTTTTTGAAAGTAGAAAGTTATATTTGAATAAAAACTTTAAAGTGAGGCATTAGAATAATATTGCTTTTCAATAGATCCAAATTGTTAACATTCCACATATAATTCTCAAAAAATTCTTTTCTGTGAAAGGAAAATTGTATAGCTAATATTATCACAGAATAAAGGTAGCTTTAACACTTAAGCAAATGATAAAATCATTATTTTTCTACCTTCAACAATAAGTTTAGCTGTTGTTTTGATATTTTCGTCTTCCACGAGCACACAACTGTAGTCTTCAGCATCAGACGAATCAACGGTCAGTACAGAGAGGAAGTGAACCTTTCTGTCAGAGTGCATCCTGTATTTATCTCCCGTATGAATCTCTATACCGTCTTTATACCATTTCACTTTGATAAATGGCTCTGACGTCTCGCATTCAAAGGTTGCCATGGTGTCCTTTTCCTTAGCAACCACATCTTGTAATTCTTGTGTGAAAGTGATCAATTGCTTGGCTATAAGAAAAAGCACATTCTATTAAATTAAATTCACAATTTGAATAATGGAGAAATGAATAATGGGGGAACAAAACTTAAAAAATAAAGAACTAATGGATGTTCATGGACATATAGACAGGCCCATGGAAACTTTGACATTACCTTGGACAAGTAAGAATGCATGACTCGAGGTCTCCCCTGCTATATTGATGGCTTTTACCATGATGCTAGAGGAGTCCTCAGCAGTCACATCTCTTATAACCAATTCACAAACATTATCTTCTGGCCAGTACCAGTAGATTCGGTCGGACCGCTCGATTTTGACACCGTTTTTGTACCATTCACATTCAGGGTCTGGTTTCCCCACGACTCTGACTCTGAAGTGTGCATCGGATCCTAGGCCTACTGTTTGGCTTTGGATTCTTTCAAAGATTTTGGGTGCCTCCATACTAGGACTAAGTTCAATTTTATCAGGTTTAAACGTTGGAATAGTGATTTTGCCTTCTTCTTCAAGGGCCTTCTTTTCCTCTTCAGTTAGCTCTTTGGTCCAGTGGAGAAGTTCATCTTTGGTCTTCCTCAGGAGTTCTTCATAGGACTCATCTTTCTTCCGGGACTTGAGCTCCACCGCAGTGATGGCCTCATAATAGCCCTCTTCCGTTCTGCGTTTGAATTTACTACGCAGCTCTTCTGACTCTTCAGATACTTTTTCATGTGTAATTCTTTCTGCCCTTTTCAGCTTCACAATTTCTTTGGTTTCCGTTGTGTCAACAGGTCTATCTACCTTTTGCACTTCAAATTGAAGTTTTCCTGGTTCATGGACATGAAACTCGGGCTTTGGTTCGGGAGCTCGCCTAAGGACAGACCTGAAATCTTCCCTCTGTTGGATCTCAAGTTTTACTTTATGTTCTATCACACCTTCGGGGTTTTCTGCAGTGACCTTGACTTCCCCTGTATCATAGGATTTGCAGTCCACGATGTCCAGATAATGGATGCCATCGTAGCGGACTCTGAATCTTTTGCTTTTGCGGATGAGCTGACCATTGAGGTACCAATTGACCTTAGGCTGCGGATAGCCTGTTACTCGGCAGCGGAACCTAGCTGTCTCCCCTTCCAGCACTCTCACTGGCTCTGGAAACAAAACTATGTCTGGCTTTTGCTTTTCTTTCTGATCTGTTGTTACACCTGTAAGTGCACCTTCATGAGCCATTCTCTCTAGTTCTTCAATTCTCTGTAAGCCTTTCCTCCCCTCAGGCAATTGAGATTCTTCCACAAGACTTTTCTCATCTTTGACAATAAGGGTAGCAGATGTATGATCTGTTCCATATTTGTTAGTGGCCCTGCAAGTAATGACACCACTATCTCTAGAGTATGCAACTCCATAATCAAGGCTGCAGTATCCAAACTCATTGATCATTCGGAGCCTGTTGGCTGCTTCCAGTGGTTTGCCATCATGGAGCCATTCCACGACCATCGTTGGGTCACCAATAGGTGTGAGCCTGCACTCAAAATGGGCAGGGCCAAAGCGCTTCAGCCTTAAGGAAGTGAGTTTTTTCTTGAAAAATGGTTTCTGTTGTTTCTCCTTGTCATAGAGGTCACCCTCTTCCCACTGTTCTTGCCCATATCGCAAGTGGAGGGGCTCCAGTTCTGGGGCTGCAATCTCCTTTGCTCTGTATGTCCCTCGTGGGATGATTAACCTTCTCTCTGGTTCAGGCTCTGCAAACTCCACCTCAACATTGACTTTGCACCTTGTGGTGTCTCGGCCAGCCTTATTAATAGCAGTTGCAGTGTACCAGGCAGAGTCTTGGCTGGCAGTGGAATCAATTTTAAGGAAAGCTTCTCCCTTAGTTCCTTCAATCCTATAAAAAGTGAAAAGAAAAGAAAAAACTCAATATAGAAGTAACAGTGCTTCCTTAGTTATTATATTTGTATAATAAGCTTAGTTTTATGATTACCAAAACAAACTTACCTGATTCTTGGATATTTATGAGGTACAATGATGTCACTGTTTTTTAACCATACGATGTCAGGATTAGGGTTACCCGTAGCTCTGACTTTCATTTCAAGTCGGGAACCTTCCTTTATGTTGAGATTTTTTAGTTTTTCCACAAATGCTGGTTTTATCTGATGCTCCACAGCTGAGAGAGACAGAGATCATGATTTAGAGAGAGTAGGGTTGTGTAGAAGCCAAGTGATAAAGTATTCTATTTTTATTTTATTTTACCTTCCACAGTTAATGTCACAGAAATTGAAGATTTGCCTGCTCTGTTTTGGGCAACCACAGTCCATTCCCCAGAATCACTGGGTGTTGTGGGGACAATAATCAGGGATTGGGTACCATCTTCTTTAATGACTACTTTATGGGTATAATCATTGACAATTTGCTGGCCTGTCAAAAAATAAGCAAAAAACAGATTTAAGTAGTTCCATTTTATTGTTGGACACACAGAGAAGCTTGTTTCTACATTTAATGGCTCACGAGCAAAAGAAGTTTATCGCACGTACCATTGTGAAACCAGAATGTTTCTGGCATAGGTCTACCCACAACCTTTAAGTCAAATCTGGCAGTCTGTCCTTCTAGACATTTGAAAGAAGCAGGTTTTAACACGAAGACTGGTTTATACAGTCTCTCAAGTTGTGATTCATCTGTTTCCTCCAGCCTACGTCCGGGAGACATCCGGGCAGGGGACATTCGTGCAGGGGACATCCGCGCAGGAGACATCCGCGCAGGGGACATTCGTGCAGGGGATATTCGTATAGGAGACCTGCTCACTGAACGAGGAGACACAGACCTGGAAAGCAAAAGCAAAACAGAATATTTTCAGGAGGCATACACAAAACTCAGCAAACAAACCTCTTTCTGTCTTGTTTTATTTTAGAATTATTGCACATTTTAGAAAGCCCTTCATATTCACTAAGATTCAAAATAGAATATAAATTATTTTTGTCTCCAAAGCTGTGTTAGTCTTATATTCTCAATCTTGGTCAGTAGTCATTCAACATACCCAGATGCCTAGGCTCAAAACCCGGAAACCATCCTTAACACTGTACCTCACCACCATGCCTTCTTGTTTTTACTACCAAAGTATCTGAATAAGTATTGGTTGGTTAAATTAGCCAATAAATGTATAGTACTTATGGAAAAAGAAGAAAATATGTGTACTTTTTTATCTGAGAGGAATAAAAACATAGATATTATATTTGGAAACAAAATAAAAGCCTATCCATATATCGCAGGCAGACCAGGCTTGATTTAGAATTCTGGCACCACTTCCAGGCTGGATGAACAAAGGCAAATGTCATAGGCTTTCAGCCTCGGTGTTCCCATTTCCAAAACAGCACCCATAATTCCTACATTATTGTATAAGTTAGGGTTAACACCCATAAAGATCACATGCAAACACACAAGAGCCATTATTGCAGTAGGTGTAGCACTAGCACAATGAATAGTATACTGCACTGATGAAATTTCTTTGCTTATCTTAGATAAGGCCAAGAAATAAAAATTGGTACTTGTTGGCATTGCCCATGATAAATTTGTTGGCATTGCCCATGATAAATTTCTGTGATATTTCAGCTCTTGTATTTTCATTTGTTGGTTTTTCTCCTATACAGCAGCAATTTTCTACTAGGATGTTTGCTGTTTTAATATAACTTAAGTACTAAAAAAAAAAAAAAAAACTCTAATTATTGCAAGTCTTACCTGATTCTGCTCACTGGTTCTGGTGTGGGTATGTAAGTTGGAGCTCCAAGTGGTGCAGCAGGCTCTACATACAACTTCCCAGAGCAAATTGCATTTCCTTTAATATTGCTGGCAAATGCAGTATAGATGCCTTCGTCTTCAGGAAGAACAACAGGTATACGCAGACTAGCTCTGCCATCTTGTAGAAAGTCCATTTGGTATCTTTCTCCATGTTTGATGCGCCTGCCATCTTTGTACCATGCGATCTGCAAAGAATATCACACACGTGAATAAAATTTGGATAAAACAGTTACAGTGTAAATTATGTGTCTCTTTATTACGATATGATAAATGTTTATATTTTACCTTGGGTAAAGGATATCCAGACATCTTGCAATGAAAAGTGACACCCATCCCCTCAAGAATTCTATAATTCTTGATTCTCAAATCAAATCCTGATTCAATAGCCTCTGATTCAGAAACATCAACTGCCATCCTTTCTTCTCCATCTTCTTCAAGAAGTTCTTCTAAAGTAGTTTTTATTATTCTGTATTCAATTTCTTTAATGAGTCTCTCTTCAAAGGAAGAAATATGGAATTCCTATGCAGCAAAAAGATGGTTTGTTAAAAAGCTGTATCTCTAGTGTTAGAAATTCTTTAAGGATATGTGGTAGTTTCAGAGGGACTGACTGAACTTTCTACTGGAAGAAAATTCTAGTAGGCATTTTTCTTTGTTCTGGTTTGGTTTTGAACTGCTTAAAAGTCATCTTTGCCAGTGATGCTGCAGGATCTTGTGTTAAATGGTATTTGCAGAGTATAGAGGTTTTTTGGGGGAGGTTCGTCATGCAGATGAAAGATCTTGCTGTGCTAACATCTGTTGTTTTCTGAGTATATGTAATCTCTATTCCTAAAGTGAAATTTTGTGGCATATATGTAATCCTTATTTCTCAAGTTTCAGGTACAACAAAGTCATGAAAATTAAGGAAACTCGTCAACAGTGAACTTGAGCCTACAAATATGTAGTTGCTGAACCTCGATACCACCACTTGAAAATTAAAATATCAGACAAATAAACAAAAATGGGTATTGTGGGAGATAAGCGTAATTTATGAAATGGACTAAGTTTTTGTGGTTATACTTACCTGGTCTTCTACAAAAGTTCTGACCATTACAGTGTCTTTGGCCATTTTCTTCCTAATTAAGGCCTGTTCTTTTTCATACTCTTTTTCATACTCAGAATATACAAATCCAGGTGCTATTTCTCCAACTTTGGGTTCTTGAACAAATGCAGTTGTTTGTGTCTGGTAAAGCATTTCTTGCTGGGACCTTATCAGTGACTCATAGTCAGCTAGGAGTTAAGAGCATCCGTTAATTTTGGTTGTTCTTAGTAAAAAGCATTTATGTCCCTATTCATTCAGGCAAGCCACTTACTAGGGAAAGTTGATAATAAAAGGCCAGATTTTCTAAATTTCTACTTTCAAATTACTCAGCAAATGTTAGCTTGAATTTCAAAGCTAAATTTACACTAACAAGTCAAACTGTTTACAAACAGAATTTTACATCAACACTAATTTGGAATCTGCCCTCCAGGTCTTTCTGATTTGCTGTGTAGTTATTATTATTCATCTACTTTCCTGAGACTTGTGGGTTTTAGCTGTTAAATGGGGGAATAAAGTAACTTCCTCTAAGGGATATCTAGAGGATCAAATGAGACAGACTGGATGATCCATTGTAAATGTGAGCAATCAGTAGAGTTAATAGTGACCTATTGATACACTGTGTTATGCATGAATGTGATTTTAAAAAAATTATGAATATTAAAAATTCTAAATTCTTGCTTTTCTTTAAAATGTCAGAAGCTTTAGCAACACTGAGCTTGGTACACCCTTGCCTGGCAACAACACATTGGAGGCGGGGAGCTATGGCTCCTTAAAGTGGCAAGACACACGCTCTCCAGGTTATCATAGTTTCACTGCGCTCATACTTTGCTTGCCCAGACTGAAGGCAGCTAGGCCTAGAATCTCTACATCTTTTGAGGGAAAGACAGAAACTACCCATTACACCAAAAAGAAATGATTGCTAGGACTTCCTAAGTTCGTCCCTAGTTTGGCTTTTGAGGCCATGTGGGTTCAAACATTTCCTATGCAGCCGAGGCCAACAAAGGAAGTGAAATCTCGGAACAGAGATAGTGTGCAGGACTCTTGGCCAGCACAGGGCATAGCACATCACTGCGTTTCACTTTTATCATGCACGAACAAACTGGAGATGCACGTACCTTCTTCAAGTAAGGAAGCAGATGCAGAAATTTCTCCGTGCTTATTACGAATAACAATAGTGTACTCTCCAGCATCGTCAGCAAAAGTCATAGAAATCACCAGCTTGCACTCACCAGTTTGCTTGTTGTAACTTACTTTGTATCTTTATGGAAATAAATAAATAATATCAGTAATAAATAACTTTTTGTGAGCGAAAGAATTGAAAATTTTGGGTAGTTGGACCTATGGTATAAAAGTCAATGATCCCAAACATATGACTAAATTCTACCATACCCTCTAATTATAAAATAGCTGAAAATTGAGAAAACACACGGCCACGAGAAATCATGGCAAAACAAGTTAAAATTGTTATTTTAGGGAACACTTAGATATGTTGCAATATTCTTAAAATAAATAATAAAATAAGATTATAATACTACATATGAAAATAAGTGGCTTAAACATTTATGTTAGTAAATGAGGTCATTTTTAAAAAACAGGTATTTTCTCTTTGTTCATTATTTTGTTCATTATTTCAGTTGAGGATCAAATGAATAAACAAAACAATACATTTCTTTAAATATTTTAGTGTAAGTCTCTGGAAAATTATATTTCTTCTTATTAAATTAAGACACCTACACTTTTAGATGATCAGGTTGGTCTTTTCTGACTTAAAGGAAAATTACAGGAAATTCAGAATTAAATTTTACACTCGGTTGCAATAAATTTATTAGCACAGATTTTTATAGCTTTCTTCTTCATTACCTAACCCCTATTTTTTAGTAACTTAATATTAGATGTTTTTATTGAAAGTTGTTTCAAGTTCTTACTGGAAGAGTATGTATGTGTGTGTGTGTGTGTGTGTGTGGATGTGTATGTGTGTGTATGTGTGTGCATAAAATTTTCCATTTCATAATTCTGTCAGTGAATAAACTAGAATATAAAGAAATGCATCTTCCATCCACTTTTGTCACATAGCTTTATTTCCAAGTAAAACTCTGTATGAAAATGTGGAAAGACCTCAGAATGGCTCTGAAGGCTCCATATTGAAGACCCTGCCTCCCAGAATTGATGGAATAAGAAATGCTACTTGTTTCTAGGTTGTGTACACATATTACACAAATCTCAGAGAACTCCATCATTCAGCCATCAAAATACCTGTATCCAGAGGTGAGAGGAATGCCAGACTTTTTCCAGTAGACATGGGGCTTTGGATTGCCACCGACCTGGCATTCAAACACAATACTCCCGCCTTCCACTAGCCTCTGCGCCACTGGTTTGGTAATGAAGAAAGGTGCAGCAGGTTCTCCAGGCCCTGCTAGCTCCTCTGTGATGCTAGTATCAGTCATGACCACATCTCTTGACTCAACAAAGCTGGAAAGAGAGTTCCTTTAGTGTTAGCGTATGGTTTGCAACTTAGCCAATACTAAGGGGAGGAAACATCAAAACTGTGGTAGAACAGCAGCTAACTGACAAAAGAATGTCTTACCGTTTTTCTTCTGTGGTATATTTCTCAGCCACAGTTGTTTCCTTTTCAAACTCTTCCGACACTAGAAGACAAAAATGTCTTGTTGAAGTGAGCCATGTCGTCTGTTTTGTGAGTGACCCGTGTCATGAGTGACAGTGCTTAGCACTGTCAGTGAAGTGGACCCCACAGCCTGCCCCTACTTCCAGAAAGTGACACTTTAGGTGTGCAGAATCTGCACTGGGGAAAGGAGTGCAGTGCAAGGGCGGCCACTAACCCTGCACTGCCAGGTAGCAGGATGTGCTAACGGTTCCAGCCTCGTTCACAGCGCTGCAAGTGAATCGCCCGCTGTCTTCCGCGAAGGCTTCGCGAATCATAAGGCGAGCGATTCCACTCTGGAAGGTTATCTGGAAATCAATGGAACTTTCGATTTGGTAGTCTTCTCTGTACCATGTCACTTTGGGGGATGGGTATCCAGAGATGTGGCACTCCAAGGTGACAGATTCACCTTCTATGACAGTTACATTTTTCAAGCCCTAAAGGGAGAAGAAAAAGGAAATAATGATATGTGTGCATATTCATGAGTCATCTCTATGTGGTGCAATGAATGTGAGGCTTGAACTTGTATATTTAATTGCCGCAAAATGCCTTTTAATCAGGACTCCAGAGCTATGAGCACGGAGACTCATTTGGAAACTGGACTATTCCCAATTTGAAATTAATGCAAGGCACTTCCAACTCCCAATGGTGGAATTAGATTAACACTACATCATCGGGAAATTCTGTGCCTTCCATCATTTCCACATAATCAAATCCCAAGGAAACTGGAAAGTACAGCAGCAAACACCACCCATTCGACAGTGCTCTGCCTTGCACCTCCCCTTGGAATGCATCTGTCCTTCTTGGGTATTCTCCTTCCGAGGAGGTGCTTATCACTGTCTTGGTTTCGTGAGGCTTGTTTATGGATGCTTTCTCTGATGGCAAGGCAAAAATTTCCAAGAGGACTGGGTTGGTCTTTATGTCTCCACAGCTCCCTCTGACACATATCAGAAGCTCATTAAATCCACTGAATACAGGAAGGATACTCACCACACAGAATTCTCCTTTTCCTTGCCAGACAGAGTATGGTGTGAAAATTACTCAGAATTATTTGTAAACCTACCAATGTCATTTTCCTAGAAGTCTGAGAAACCGATCTTCGAAAACACATACTAAAGTGATTTAACCCAACAAGAATAGGGGCCCAATCTTTACTCACCGAGACTAAAGTTGGTGGAGTAACAGGAATCTCAACAGGTGCAGGCACTCTTGCTGTTTCTGTTACCTAGAATTTTTACAAAGAATGTTACAAAAATGCCTGTGAAATTAGGGATTAGGGGAATTCTCATCACTCTTGGCATACAGAAAATTATTTAAAAAAATTTTTTTTGAGAAAAAGTCCTCTGATCCATAGCACACTGGTAACATGAAGTCCGAGCACAGTAAAGGGGGAGGCAATGCGCCTGACCAGCCACTCCACTGGGGGGAGTGGAATCAATACGCAGCATGTGACCTGCCACCAACCTTGGCTTCGCGCCCGTGCAGGACTTCCAAGTGCTCTTCACGGACGGTTGTGCCGGTGATGCTCACCCCTACTTCCTTTTTCACTTCAATGCCAGCTTGACTCTTGTAAGTGTCTGGCAGGTCAGCGAAGGGAAACTGTGGGGAAGGGGTGGGCTCCGCCCTGACTCTAGTCTCACTGGGCTTCACGGTAGGCGCTTTCACCGACTTGGTGATCTTCTGAGCAGATGTGGTTGACAGCTCCTTTTGTAACGTGGCAATGGCGCTGCCAGCTATGGATGCCTAAGCGGAAAGCGAGTAGGGAAATAAAGTCCTGTAATTGTCTCCTAGGTCATCACTCTGAGGTGCTTTGCCACTAAGTGCAATCCTGTACTCAGTCTGTTTTCTCTGTGGTCTGTTTTTAAATGCTATCATTATCACTCTTACAGTTATTAAAAAAATGGTCAGAGATAAGCCAATTACTTCCTGTTAGTTTGCAAAATAAATTTTAAAATGTCACTTTTAAAGAGTCATAAGAATTCCTTATTTTACAGCTGCTATCATAGAGAACCAAGGCTCTTCTAAAGCTTGGTCATGAATTTTCATGTAACCATCCTGATAAATGCTGCACTTAAAAATGCTACAGCAGGAATTCAAAATCAAGAACTTATTAAAATATTTGGTAAAGTCTAACACTACTTTGAAATTTCATATTTGGGCTTCAGTCACAATTCTATTTGAAAAGCAAAATTGGAGACATGCAGGAAAATATTTTAAAGATTTCCTGTTTCTATACTGTTACTCTCAGTGATTTGGTTTCAATAGTAATTTGAGAGCATCTCAAATATAGGCAATACATCTACCTTATATGTAATTCTTCAAAGACCTATAAGGTTTGGATTCTAAGATAAGTTCTTAGAAAAAAAACAATGATAACTAATTTTGAAAGTTATTACGTGCTGTCAACTTGCCAAATTTACATGAGTTTTATTTGTATTTTATTTTCCCCTAATGATAGAGATAATAAGGAACAGAATAGGACACGTATGCAGGGCGGCTCGATTCCATAATCCAACTAAACCGCCACACAGGTCACCTCCTGACTTGGTGTACTGAGTGTAGAAATAAGCGATTTCTCAAGTGCTTGCCTTATTAAAATACGCTCTGTTAAGTTGTTCTGAAATGCCTACTGTGTAAGACACCGATATTTACAAAATCATCAGAACAATAGTAATCGAAACAATTGAGTTCGAGTTATCCCTGAAATGCGAAACAGAGGTCTGTGAATTTTGATTCCTCCCAGGTTGAAGATTATCACCAGCCGCTCTAGGCTCCCCCTGCTGGACGAGTTTCAGAAAATCACACGTATGGGGTTATTTTGAGTCCCCAGGAACACAGATGTTAAGCAAGGGGTGCGCACAGTGACCTTACACCAAGAAACTCTACATCATAAATCGGGTACTTATTCCCACTGAGCCACCATTTCAGTATCATGCTCGGTAACCTCTTACCTCATATCCATGTTCTGTTTTAGGAACTGTAATTTTCGAAACGGTAAAGTGAGGGCTTGCTGTGCGAGGACGTTTATCCACATGGACTAATCTTTCAGCTGTTAGATCTGTAGTTTTCTTGATCTGCGTTAAAAGGAAACTCAATGGTAGCACATTCTCCAGACACCCACAGAGGCTGAAGTGGGCGAGGAGCCACCAGCTCCACACTCACCTGTGATGATATGTGCATTCCCATTTGATCAGTAGTTTTGATATGAGTCTCAGAAGGAGCCTGAATCACTACAGGCTTGACTGCTTTCGGGACAACGTGGGGTTCCGAGGCTGGACGCTGGGGATGCTCAGGTACCTTTGCAGTGGAAACGTGTTCCTTATATCCATACTCCAACGTGGTCTGCTGAGCATAGGATTCTTCGAGGTGCCCGGGTTCTCGAGGCTCTCTCCCACGGGCCTGATCGACTGCAGCAACCACTGTTGCTACAGCTTCAGCTTTTTTCCCAACGCCCACCTGGAGACGAAGTTTCCAGAATTAATATATAGCCATGTCAAAGTCAGGCTGGGACGTCTCCTCCCAGGGACATCCTCCTGGGACATCTCCTCCTAGACATTGAGGACAGACAAATGCCTAAAAGGATGATGAATCGATGGCATCTCTGTTATTTAGTAATGTTAATGTGTCAGAAATGTAACTCAGAAGCGTGCACAGGGACTTAATAATTCATTGATTATCATACTGAACAGACATCTATTTAGATATACTCTACATATCTGCTTCATTGCAGACATTAGATCACACGTCTACAACGTGGAACAACACAAATAAGCGCATAAAATCCAAGGAGATTTGGGGTTTCCTAGTACTTATATAGTCAGTCAGTTAGCAATAGAGAAATCTGAACTTTGGAGCTGGCTGTCTTCAATGATTATTCTATCTTGTACATCATTTAGTCTGGTGTTGATGCAATGATTCCATGATAAAAGTATACTCAAATATTGTCATCACCCCATTGAGAAAAATCAATTGCTACAGAGTTACAGGGTTGCATGCAAATTTGAGATAAGACAAAGACTCGTGAATATGGAATAAGCATGTAATTTTACTTGTGATTCACTAAGGATAAGATTTGTTTAATCTCTCAGAAAATCTCCTAAAAGGCATGAATGAAAATATCATAATTAAAATGAAAGTGTTATGTCTGCATTCAAGAGAACAACCTTCATACTGAAGTTTGATTTACTTTAATTTTTTTCTGGGAATGAAAGCAAAGAAGGAAATAGATATGTTATTTTCTCATTTCTATGAACCTGATTAACATCAGTGGGAACACAATTGGCAAAAGAGTTTCTTTCAAAAAAAGCAAACCAGTTAATGTAGTTTGGATAGTATCCTGTCCAACATGTGGAGACATCATACGGCAAAAAACCACATAGCCGTATCTATCCAGTACACTTTAAAAGTGAGGCTGTAATATTTTATTAATATTCAGTTTCCTTTGTTGCTGAAGCAAATAGGATCTAGTATGCTTCTGAAATGTGTTTCAAGTATGCTACCCGCATATCTTTAAAAATTACCATCTGAACCATTTAAGATACAAATAACCCCTTTTAAAAGATGGAATTGGGCTATTAGTGATCGTGGGCTTAGCTCAGAGCTGTATCTCCTTCCAGGAAATCAAAAGTAATCTAATCTGCCTTGAAGGATTGCAAATACCAACTTCACTTCATACTGCATTTCAGAAGAATCTATAAAACATACATAAGACTTAAGTAAGTTAAATTTGTTCATATATTTCTTTGTTCTAAACCATATAAGCAACTAGTAGACTGTAATTTTATAGATGTTTTAAAATTTTTATCTTCGACAGATAAATACAGTAAATACTTAAATTTTTTAAAAAGTGGTCATAGTAAAAACCATATTGCTAATGATGGGATAAACATGTTCAAAGTGAGGGGGAGCACTTTGAGTAGTGGCAACACTTTTTTACTGTAATAAATTGAGGGGGATTAATGGAAATGTGTTTTTTTTACTGTAATAAATTGTTTTAATTTAAATATTCACCATGTATTTGATTACACATCATAAAAGTGTATGTATTACTTTACTTGCAGGGAGATTGCATTTGTACTATGCTTCATTTACACTTTTCATCTAGTCTATGATAAATGGTAATCAGTATGTTTTGGTTTTATTTATTTTAAAAAGAAAATGCAGATTCAAAGAAAGTCACTTCACTAAAAATTTGACAATGAAAATTATAAATTTTGTCCTTAATATAAAACTTATGCTAAAGAATCTTAATGATAGTAGGAAGCATTCCTATATATTTCTTGAAATAATGTATGGCAAATCCAAGCAGATTTGATTGGTGGGCAGCTGTAACTGGAGTACTCTTGTAGCTGCTTTTATTTCTTAATAGATTCAAATATCCTTAATATTTTTTAGACCCAGATAAACAGGGAGACAAATTAGATTAGGAGACCCTGATTCACACCAGTTGCATGCTGAGAATTAATTTAGGGACACAAAGAAAAGTATTATTTAATCTGGCCTTTCACACCAGAAATGCTAACTGTTCTACTGGAGGACTTGGACTGATCTCATCATCTCTAATGCTTTGTTGATGAGTAAATCAATTAAACAGAACACTAGGAGCACACTGACTCATGATGGATGGAGAGTTATGAGAGCTGGTGATGAAATGAGATGAAACAATGGTTTTCACCTCCACAGCATGCGTTTTCATCTCCTCTCGAAAAAGATGTATTTGTTCTTGCTTAAAAGCAAATCCTTCTCTAATCCTTGGCAGTGTGACTGGTTCAGCAGATTTTTCAGTGTTAACTATTAACTTAGTTATGGACATTTTCTCAGCTTCCATCCTTAGCTAATATTAACAACAAAAATAAGGTAGTGAATTTCTGTGCTTCAAGACCAAATCAAAAATTAATCACTAGATGTATTTTGCATAATAAAATTTCTGTCATCTATTAGGTTTCTGAAAGGTTGATATCCACTCAATATCAGACCTTGATAAAAGTTGCAAGTTCATCTTAAATCATATGTTAGAAAAAAAAATCAATCAAAGATACTAAGATAAAAAATGACATTGAGGGAACTAAATACAGGACGCAGGCCGTGATGCCAATGGAACCACCAAGCTAGTTGCCTACTTTCAAATACTGTTTGAGCAATAAGAATAAATGGGTAAATAGCTTAGGTGGAGAAAATTATATTTATGGGAGGTAGCTTAATTCATGAAATTTCACAGTTACAAATACATGCAGTAAGTTTTTCATGGCTTATGTGTAATTGTTATGGTTGGATATTTCCTTCTCTAGATTTCAATATTGCATGTTGCTTTGCTTTAGCTACAGCAGGCACAAAATTTTCTGTTTCTTTTCTCATCTGATTCTTACAGGGGGAAAACAGATAAAGTTTCACATGAAGAAAATGATGGGCAATTTACTGAAATAAATTCGCACTTTGTAATATCATATACTGAATTTATGACTTTTTAAAATACACATCTTGACAGCAAGTAAGATTCATCACTTACACAACATTTTTTTAAAATGTTCAGAGTCTCTTAAAATTAGCCTGCATGCAATTTCAATCATGAACTTCGGGAGGATTTCTAGATGTTATTAACAAAAAGTTTAAAATAATAGTAAAAAGATAAGTGGGGAAAGGAATATGTAGTAATATTAACAATAAATACTTTGATGTTTTAGTTTCTAAATGCTTAATTATCTAAAAAATAGGTTTGGTTAATTGTGTACCATACATAAAAAAACTGAGATTTGGCATTAATGTATTATAATAGGAGTTTCGCATCAATATTGGTATTAATATATTATAGCAGAGGATTTCACACTGGCAATATCAATAATCACCTTTTCATGAGTAACTTGGCTTTGTTCTTGTCTAGCAGCCACAGTTTCTCTAGTTCTGAGAATTGTTTCTTGTTCTTTGGCTTTAGCAGTAGCAACTGCTATTGTAGACAAGGCAGTTTTCTTGGCTTCCTTTCTCATCTGATTATTACAGTAAAATCAAGGTTTAATTTGTATGGGGCTTCAGACACACATGATAGGACCCTTCCCCCCTCTTCATGTGGATATGAGAGAAAGTTATTCAGGGTTAAATATACAGGAGAAATTAATTTTCACTTGTTTGCATACAATGATTGAGAATCACAAAATTTAGAAATGTTAGCTATTAAAAAATCTCTAGATGCTTCTCTACATTGCTTTCAAAAAGCTAAACATCCTAACCTTCATGAAAAAAAAAACAGTGGATAAAATGAATTATAAATATTATAGATGGGTGAAAAACGAATGTGCAGAAAAATTAATGGTGATCAGTCATCTTTTATCTTTTGTTTTTAGTTACACATTTAAAAGGGAAATACTGATTAATAATTCATAGTAGTTAATGATTTACTAGAAATTAGTTTACAGATGAAATTTTCACGTTTTAAATATTTGTATTCACCTTTTCTTGAGTTATTTGGACTTGCTCTCTTTTGGTAGAGATGCCTTCTCTACTTCTTGAAACTAAATCTTCCTCTTTGACTTTGGGCATGGCAACTATGACTTTAGGTACCACTGTTTTCCTAGTTTCCTTCATTATCTGGTTATATGGTTTAAAAAGTGAAAAATAGTCATTAAAATTCATGAACCTTTAAAAACAGAAGACAACCTAGAAAAGGAGGCAAATTTCTTCTTATTCAAGGACATTTTAATTACACATAAATATATCCTTTGAATTGCTTTGATCATCCATACTGATTCGCTGGTAAAAGTATGAAAATAATGAGACTAATTTAAAAGAAAAAGTGTGATTAGCAAGAAAAGACTAATAAGTGCTGCTTCTCTTTCACATTATTCTTATTGTAATCTATGGGAAATTCCAATAGAACCATAAATAGTGCATAATTCTGCTTATTATCAATCGACTTGTCTACTGGAGTCTACTTCAAAGGCAGATACTAAAGTGGCTTAAAATATCATATTAGTAACAATCCAAGGAAAGCCTGAAAGTTAGTAATAAGAGGTGACAGTGAAAACCAGATGGGTGACACGGCCTTGAGATTTTTGGTCAGTTTTCTGAGTGATGAGAAGAGGAAGAGGTGAAGAAGTGGTGATGAGGACGCCTGATGAAAATGTAGGTGGCTGGCAAGTGAAATGAGGTGAGAGCAACTGTCACATCAGCAGGCAGTTATCACCTCTCCATGAGTGAGGTGCATTTGATCTTGAATGACAATTTCTTCTTGAGCACCCAGGACTGTTTCCGCTTTTGTGGACTTTGCAGTGGCAACTACCACCATAGATGCAGCAGTTTTTTCAGTTTCCTGTCTTATCTACATTTTAAAGTAAAATCAAGTTTTGAGTTTCAAAAGGCAAAAAAAAAAAAAATTGCAAGGCGGCTTTGCCACATTCAGAAAAATAAAAAAGGTTTAGTGACGAGGGAGAAAATATAATATTCCCATTTTAGGGACTTACACCTGTTCTTGTGAAAGATTTTTGTTTCCTTGAGGAATGAGGCTTATTTTCTGCCCACCTGCCCCTCAGTAAATTGTCCTGGGCCTGAAAAGGTCATCTCTGAGACATGCTGTCATGTTAGGGAATCAGCTGAGCGGCCACTAACAAATGACTGGAAAATTCCTGGCTGGCTGAACTTTCCACGCACCCATGTGGAAAGAGCAATGGGAATTTGCATGCCATTGATTATGGCTGGTGAGATCCTTCCTTTATTCAAAGTTTTGCATTCAGGACTAGGAAATTTCTCAGGTGAGGAAAAGTGAACCAGCTACATCTGGCAGTCAGCTTTCAAAGAGGACAGTGTTCTGTGCTGGACTTATTTTGTTTTGTCTTTTAAACAAGCTCTAGGGTCAACCAAGGGCATGATGCCAAGAGAGGTGAGCACAGGCAATGCCCCCCACCAAAAAAAAAAAAACCCTAGAAAGAATTTAGAATAAAAGCCTTTTTACTGATATTTTAAGGCTTGACTTCACACTTGGAGAACTGTGGGTTTTCATGTTGTTACATGGCCCTATGGAGCAAAAACAGTCAATTGTCTCAGCGCTTTTTATACAGGAATAAAGGGCACTTTCTTGAAAAGGGACTGGTTTTCTGTAATGTCTGGCACTGTTTCACTTGCCCTTGCTATTTAGTTGGAGTGTTTATGGCTAAGATGTGTGTGTGTACATGCACATGCATACATAAATATATTCATACATATCTTACAGCTGTGTAAAGGAGGCATACTAAATCTAAGTCACCAACGCTCAGGTTATGTATAAAAAAAACTAGACAGAGGTAACACCTGTCTTCCACCTGTGTACGTTCTGGACAATTCATGGATGTGCTCCTAAACTCTTCCAGTAGACAATCTCCCCAAAACTAATCAACTGAGTGGAAAATAGTGCACTGAGAGTGAAATTCCCATCACAAAGTGTTTCAATACTAGACACAGAGAAACAACAAAAGAAAACAGGTGACAAAAACTCCATTTTGAAATTTTGGTTATAAGGTACATGCAGCCAGTTGGAATGTGATATTTGTCAACAATCTAGTAGAAGTTATTTATAAAATTGGACTTACTGTTTCTTGAGTTATTTGCTTTTGTTCTTGCTTTGCAGTAATTTCTCCAGTAATTCTAGTTTCTTGTTCCTTGGCTTTAGTTGCGGAAATTACTACTTTTGGTACAAATGCTTTTTCAGTTTCTTTTCTTATCTGCCATTAATGATAAGAATAATACCTTATTATTTCTGATCTCTAATGGAAGTAACATAGTACTTATTAAATACAACAAAATAGGAATTTGAAGAAGTAAAATCCCCTTTCTGGAGCTATCACTAAATAAAATTATCTCATGTTCATTAGTATGACAATGTACTTTCTTTGCCTAAACCATAAATTAGGCTGTTGTAGACAAAAAAGTTGAATTCAGCACTGTTATTTTTCAACAAGATATTTACAATTTTCTTTAAAAAGAACTGCAATTTTTATAAAAGGATATATGCCAACATAATGCTATGACGATTCTGTAATCTAAAAGTAATCTTAAAGAATGGAACATTAGACTGGAAAGCCAAAGAAGTAGTTGTGCCTGACCCATTTATTTTATACATAAAAAACCTAGCATAGATAATTTACAATCTGCATTTCCACAATAGTTTCCAAATTTTCCTAAATACTGGGATGGTTTGGGGCATCAAGATTTCTCCTATCTCTCTCCAAACGTCTCCAAACACTGGTCTGTCTCTTTTCACCTTTTCTGGTCATTTGGCTTATGAAGGCGATGCTGTTGATCCCAAATCAAATTCACATGGAAATGCCCTCCTAAAGGGGTCGGAAAGCAGTTGCTAAGCACTAACACTGATGTGTGTTCAATGTTCTCTCTCTTCCCCTTCCCCTCTGCAGCTTTCATTTCTCCCCCTGGTTTTACTTCCTTCTGTCCTTTCCCAGTAACATATTAGCTATGACCCATATAGGTGATCATAAAAGATGCAGGCGAGACCCCATTTCTTTTCCTACAGAAGTCCCTCTCATCCACACAAGGGGACCATTCAGTGACTCTGAGGGATTTTGGTGTCCAATATGCAGAAATATACACATGAAAGAGCTTTTTATTAGTATGACAACATGCGCCCCACAAATGACACCCTTCATAGTAATGATTATCATCTGTACCAGCATCAGTGAATGTCAAATCAATAGCCATTTTTACCTGTTCACGAGTTACATGCATCTGCTCTTGCTTCGTTGTAATTACTTCTCTGGTTCTTATTTCTTGTTCCTTGGTTTTATCGGCGGCCACTGCTACCTTAGTTACAGCAGTTTTCTCCGCCTCTTTTCTTACCTGGTTTTTACACAGGAAAGGAAGGAAACACTTTTACCCATTTTGTATAAAAAGTTACAGTAATATATCAGGATTAAGGCATAAATGTCACACAAGAGAGGATAAGGAGGAAAGCCAGGGTGATTTTAAACTATAATAAAATCTATTCAGATACAAGGTGGGAAATTATCCTGGATTTATAACACTTTTCAGCCATGAATCAAATGTCACGTTTGTTTTGAGGAATGTAAAAGCGAAGGTCCTTCGGGGAAGCTTAGAGAAATCGAATGTCTGCCCTGAAATAGTGGTTTCCATGCTTGGCTCAGAGTAACTGAGCTCTGGATTTGAGTGGTTTCTATTTTAGCTCACTCCTTCCTGCCATGCTTTGCCTGCCTTAACCTTGAGACCCTGAATACCATGATTTGATTTCACTTGCCTTGTAGATTTCACTTGCCAGTATTTCTCCTGGCTTACTGTGACCTTGTGATGTTAACAGTTTAAATTCCTTTGGAATCTCAGGTGCCTTTGTCTCAGAAAGTTCTAAAGCCTGGGTCACAGTGGGTTCTGTGTGGCCCTCAGAATGATGCGACACTGGTGGTCATGGGACTTGGGCCCACCAGGCTCCAAGTAGTGGGTGGTGGCAGAGCCAACGTGGGCCAGGAAAGCTGGCTCCAGGTGTCCCTACCTGTTCTTGAGCAGGTTGGACGCGCACAGCAGTCGTGGCAGTTGTCCTCTGAGCAGTCTGCTCTACAGCGCTGATAACTGGTTCTCTCACTCTGGCCAGATCAACAGCAGCAACCACAGTTGCAACAGCTGCGCTCTTGTCTGCCTCCTGTTTCACCTGGATCAGAAACAAACAAGTGCAAATACTTTTTAGAGTGGTGCGCTTGGTAGAGAATGTGAACGCACAGTGGAAACTGAGCTACATACAATAAAACATACACGAACATCTATCACCCCCAAGAGATACCGGGTCTCTATCATTCAAGCCCATGTTTTAAGGAAACCTCACAGATTAGAGCCTTTGTCCCAATTAAAGATGCTTCACAATACACGACAACAAAATTTCATCTTCAGTTTCTGAAGATACCTTTTTTTATGTTCCTATGCATTTTCGCTCCTACCTAGAAATCAGGTCAGAGAAGCCAGAAGGTGAAATAAGAAAACATGAAATGGTCCTAAGCGTACCTCTTTAGCACCAGTGGTGACAGCTCCTGCCGCGAAGGAGGCGCTGGCTGACACGCTGGCAGCAGCCCCCGCAGCCCCACTGATGGTTACTTGCTCCTGGACACCGTATCTCCCTTCCCAACGCTCTTCTCTCCTGATCTGAGTAGAGCTGGTCATTGTCGTCTCCCTCATCTCAGCCTCAGTTGAGGAGGCCACGTAGCCCTCTTGCTTCCAAGGGGGAGGCACTTCGGGGCCTGTGGGCATGGTGGGCGTCTGTGTCTTACGGATGAGTAGCGGTGATTTGACAGATCTGATGGGGGACGTGGAGATCCTCCCCGCTGGAGACACAGATCTGAAAAGCAACGCCGGAGGTCAGCGCCAAGGCGAGCAATCAGATTCCGACCATAGGGTGAAAATCGGAAAGAGCTTTAAGATAGAGTTTCACCTATTCAGAGGGTAAACAATATAGTGAAAGTAATTTGTTTCGAAACCTCTGTAAGCCTTATTCTTATCTGCTGCAGCCTTGGAAGGGAATCAGACTCAATTCTCAGTGAGCTGAAATCTTTGTTAGAGTCTTGCCTTCCTCGCATTAAAAAAAAAAAAACAGATCAAGACTGAGGAAGATGATTTCTTAATACACAGCCAAAGGAAGGATGTATCGAATCCAGTAATCACCTCTGGTCTCCTCTATTCCCAGTTCTGGCTGGAGGTGGGCAGATGTAAGCGTGTTAGATAAAGAGGTTTCTATAATCAAAATGCATGTGCCACTATAGGCTAAGCAAGGTAAGCATATTTTCCTGCTTTCTTGCTTCCTTCCTGCAAGATTCTCTTGAGCCTTCCTAGCAGAAAATGCCCCCCAGTCAGTTTGTTAGTTGCCCAGATAATAGTTCCTGTTACTACTGTCTCCTAGAAACAGCTGGTCACTATGATGCATAGCTGGTCGCTGTGATACATTTTGTAAGAAACAATCAAAGACAGCCAAGTACTCTGCTTCTTGCTTGCAACCCCAAGGAAACTTCCCTCCCTGGGCCTTTGAGGCCTGATATTTTGGGAAGGATGCTGATCAGTGCCCATCGACATAAAATAAATCTGTCTCCAAATCCTGGGTGTTGTTTATGTGTTTCTGCTTGTAGTTGTAACTTCACTGTGTATGTCTTGTGAATTTCCAGTCTAGCAGGATGTTGTCTTGCTGAGTTTTTGCAGTACTCTTTAGGCACACACTGTGCAGTGCAGTTTGAAACTGCTTATTTATTTATTTGTTTATTTGTTTTTATTTATTTATTTATTGAGACAGGTTCTCGCTATGTAGTTCAGGGTGGACTTGAACTCACCACAAATCTCCTGCCTCAGCCTCTTGAGTGCTGGGATTACAGGTGTGTACCACCACATCTGGGAAACTGCTACCTTAGTCAAATTGTTTGTAGGTTGCCCTTTTTAATTTTTCTGTATTTATTTATATTCACCCTCATATCATACTAAAGGCTTCCTTAAAATAACCTTAAATTATGATGGGAATTGGCTAATTTGAAGCTTAATGATTTTGTGTTTTTTTATTATTGAACTGATAAAGTGCTTCTTACAAGATAGTTTTTACTGATTCTTTTAGGTGTTTGAAAGGTTAAAATAGCATTAGTTGAAGGGTACAAGTGCCACTTATTGAGTAAAAACTACAATTTCTGATCTATAGTAATAATTTTGGGAACTGGTCGACTACTGTATTTTCAGATAAATTTTCCAAAACTGATTTTTAACCAATATGGTTTATTACATTTCCTCCTCTAGGTGGCAGTATTGACTCATCATTGCACTTTGTTAATTCTGCACCTAGAAAAACATTTATAAATGTATTCAGGCACTGTACAGAATATTTGGTTTCTACTGAACATAAATGAAACAATTATCCTAATTAACCTCAAAGTATGGCTGATATCTGTTCTAAATTACAAAGCAACTTAGCAGTACATTACAACTAACCAGTTTCATGAACAAAGGTTTAATCATTTTCTTTAAGGGCTTTTTGGGGTGGAGGGATAAAAATCAATTTACATTATAAATGAAGTTATAATCAAACTAAGAGGAGATCTAAGGGACCACGCTTCTATTCTGAAAATGATTGCATTGGAAATACAACCAAGACCAGGTAGGAATAATACAGGGCCTGTGCCAACTGAAGAAAAGCAGAAAGACGTGCACTTATGAGTTTCAACTTCTGCCGCATTCATGCTGTTCCAACTAAAGTGGATCTAATTCAAAAAGAGTTCAAGACATGATTAGCATGACAGGAGTGATTAGCAGCAGGTCGCAGGTAAGCCCATAACTGTGAAAATCAATGTAATTTGAGTCATTATAGGAAAGTGCTTATTTCTTCACTTACAATAAAAAATAATCACCAAGCTGCAGCTAGATACAATGTACTTTATTCAGTGAAAAATGTTTACTCTTCTTTGCAACAAAAATCACGATTAAAACATGAGACATTCAGGGACTAGTTTATCTGGGATAACCATTATTTTCTACATAAATTGGCATTTTTATTTTCTAATTATTTTAAAGCAAATTTGGGGGACAAGGTAATTGAAGTGGTTACTTTCAGAATACTAAGATGGTCAAAACCCTGTACGGGATCATGGAAACTCTGATATTCTAAATGGCTCTTAGGCTTCAATTTAAAATAGACTGAGGGTGTTATCGCCCCCAGAAATCCCATCTGGCCTTTACTGTGATTGCATAGTATACAAATTTAGAGGCAGCCTGAGATTGAACACTTTTTTTTATTTGTTTGCTAGATATGTTTTAAAAACTGAATTTTTCAGGATTTCATAATAGTGTTTGCCAATATCTTTAATTTTTTTAAGTGGGCAAAACAATAAAGATTGGATAGTAGCATTTTTTCATATATTTAACAGATATTTATATTGACTCTTGTTTGTATCTTTTCACACTTTTTCCCTGTTTGTGTCAAATGTTTTTTCCTTTGAAAATTTGTGAAACTTTTTAGTGCATTTGGCGTATTAGTTCTTCATCACTGGGGCTATTCACATTCTCTATAGATTTGTTTGTGTTTTGCTTCCGAGACCTCATTCAGCACAAACATATGCAGTTGTGTGGGTTGTGTACTGTTTCTAGGCTGCTATTGTTCCTGCTGTGACCATCATATGTTTGTTTGTTTTTGAAACAGGACCTTACTATGTAGTGCTGGCTGACCTTGAACTCACAGAGGTCCTCCTGCCTCAGCTTCCTGACAGCTGGGATTACAGGCATGCACCACCATGCCCAGCTGCCAATGTATGCTTACAATGATGTCTTTTTTGGCAGTGACAGTGACGTTTCTTGTGGGAAAGGCACCTACTTTTTTTTCACAAATGCATTGTTTGGTCTAGCGATGACCTTGCTTTTCCCATTTTTATTTTATGTTGTTGAATCTTCAAATCCATTTTTAAAGGTTCTCCCCTAAAAATACTTCCTTAAATTTTCTTCTCTCTCCCTTTGGTTTTTAGTTCTTATGCTTGTCTCCTTCCAGGTGGATATCTAATTGGGCCAGCATGCCTTATTACATAGACTATCCTCCCCTTCCCCCTGAATTAAAAAGTTATTTTTATTAAAAATAAATTCCTACATACTTAAATGTATTTCCGAACTCTATGTTCTGCTTCATCTAAAAGTATTTTTCTGTTCATTTACTATATTTTTGTCAGTGCTGGGATTGAGCCCAGGGCTTCATGTGTGCAGGGTAAGTACTCTACCCTTGAGTAAATTCTGCAGTCCACAATCTTGTTTGGATTACAGGAACTTCACAATAAATTTGAGTTTTTTTCAGGTCAACTGTCTTATTATTTTGCTTCTAATTTTTTTCTTGGCAGGGAAACTTTGCTTACATTTTTTTATTCCATTTAAATCAATCAAGGAGCAGTTTTGTTTGTGCAAATGTATGTTTTTCAGTTCCTCATATTAAAAGCCTCACCATGGTAAACTAGACCCTCACGTTTGAGACCTGTGTAGATAATTTATGCTTGATTATATAATTTCTGAGCCCAGATGAAACAAACTCACCTTCTAAAATACCTGCATATTAACTAAGTTTAGAAATCCATTTTGTTTTTAGTGGGAGTTTGCGAAAATCGTTTTCAGTAATTTCTCGGTTAACCTCCTTCAGCACATGCTGTATTTTTGATCGCATGGAACTTGATTGAAAAATGCCTAAGAACGCGACCTCTTTCAGAGTAGCTTACCTGACAGGAGACGGGGTCGGGGCCCGCACGTGTCTGACCGGGGAAGGGGAGTGTCTTATCGGGGATGGGGACTGCTGCCGAGCCAGCTGTGCTTTAGCAGCGATGGATGGTGGCGTCGGAGACCTTGACTTGGGTTTCGGTGGTATCCTGGGAGGTGTTTTGTGTGGCAGCTGCTGGCCAGTGGCACCATCTATGACCATTTCAACTGTTGCAATTGATCTGGCATCAAAGTGGGCTTCAATTTTCTGCAAAAAATAAACAAAATAAAACAAAGCCCATGTTGAGAAAGAATAGTTGGGGAAACAATCCTGCAGGCTGGAAAACAGTAGTGTAGAGAATACCTTTTCAATTCTGGTTTGTCTTGATTCCGAAATCTGAGCAGTCGAAATGATTGTCTTTGTCTTTTTTGCGGGTACTACTTCTTCACCTGCAGGAAGGGACAGATGACTATTTTAGGAGGAGAAACACGATCCATTCTAAGAGATCCTTTCCCTGGTGACAACAAAGTCAATACAATTTCTCGGTATCTCAGTGGGGAAAATGCAGAACGATTTGGATTCTATATGTACATAAATTAGATTTGAAAATAGAAAATGTTCATTATTAGGTTCAGGTTTACTTAGAGCATTTTTTAGGAAATCCATTATTTGTCAACAATTTAAAAATGTGCATAGTTTAATGCAAATACTAGGGAGTTAATAACTATAGATTGCTTCACTACTGAGCTCCTGCCTAGAATCTCAGACATTCTTCTTTTGGGGAAGTTGGAAAGGCAGCTTTGACTTCGGCTCACAGCATTTCTGGGGGTGATGGGAGGCAGGGGGATCCCTGTCCTTCCCTACCCTGGTGCTGGATCAGGCCTCTCTTCTTCTCCCACTTCCTCAGCCTCCAGCTCATACCTTGAACCAGCAATTCGGCCGTCGAAGTAGCTCTTCCTACGCTGTTGGTAGCATTTACTGAGTAGGTTCCAGAGTCTTCAGGGTATGCTTCAGCAATCAGCAAGCTGTAGAGGTCGCCTTCTTGTGAAATTTGAAAATCAAGGGAGCTCTGGATTTCGGCTCCGTCCCGGTAGAACTTCACCACAGGTGTAGGGATCCCAGTCACTCTCACTTGGAGTCTCACTTGGCTCCCTTGTCTCACTGTCATGCTCTGCAGTCGTTGAGTGAAATTGGGTGGTGCTGTCTCTGCTGCAGGGAGCAGAGAAGAAAATCAGGCCCAAAATCCAGCATCTTACCCACGGGGTATTTTTAAACAATCACAGCTCCAAGTCCAAAACTGGGCAATGACTCGCCAACCCAGCATCCTTGACTGTCCTTGAACCCACTCACTTAACAAAGGACAGCAAGAAGGGAGTCAGGAGAGCGTGGAAAACGATCCCATGACTTAATTTTTATTTATTTTTTATTGTGTTCTGCTTAGTGGTGGTAGACTACCACATTTTCTTTTTTAAACAAACAGCCTAGATCCTGTTACTTCTAAAGGATTTTCTTGGCACTTAACAGCCTCACATCCTGTACCACATTAATGTTTTTGCACAATTTTGCAAACTTGGATAAATCGTGTTAAAATGAACTCCAGTCGTTGGTGACACCTGTCACTTATACAGTCTTTAAATTTAATTTTAAAAACCTAAATCTTCTCCAACTTGATTGGTATTCGAGTAACTCAAATATTTACTTCCATTGTAATCATAACATGATTGAATGTTAATTATGCTATAGAAAGGGTTTTTAAAGGTTATATTATTGGAAACTTTTAATAAGCTAAATATGAAGGGTAAATAGGATTAACTTTGAAGTGGTCTTGAGGAGTAAGTAATAACAGATGCTGCTAACCCTGTGTCTTTTCCATTTTTGAATTTTCTGGGTACATGCTGAAGCCCACGCCTAGTAACTTCTAGTGTGTTTTTTGTTTAGGTCAATTATGGCCCCATAACTGGGCATGGCTGAAGGCATGTCTTACTGGATAAATATATATAACATTATGTACTTCAAGCAAGATATTATTATGTAAGGTGTAAAGTAATTCATGTTCTGGATATTGGTGTCTCACCAGGCAGGAAAGGTTGGAGGAAAAACAAGAAACCACTAAGACTGGTGAAAATATTTCTGGGGAGAAGGTGTCAAACATTTGAACAATAAGCATTTGTCTTTTTCTGAGTGTGTTCACTGTGCAATCTATCAGATGTTTCTTAAGTGACTACTCTGCGGACCACCTGCATTAGGATTGCTTAGAAGGGTGTTAAAGTAGGACTTCCTTAGTAAGCTGATGGACAAGGTTCCAAGTCATTCTATTTGCTGAGAAACATGATTTTTAATATTTTCTTAACATATTTTTGAGTGTTCAACATGTGTACAGAGACACTGATTCTCAGCTAGTTTTTTACTGTATTTTGAGAAGAAAATTACATTCCACAAGGCAGACACTTTTGTTATAAGTTCAACCTCCATGGGCCTGTATCTAGGTCGGGTACTGTGTCTCCTTGCACTCACTCAGAGCTCTCTGCTCCCTTCTCCAGGGGCTGAGAAGCAGAGGACAGGCAAGCCTCCACTGACCTACCTGTCACGAGAAGCTCAGCAGTGCTAGTCGCTTGTCCAGATCCATTGGTGGCTCTCAGGGAGTATCGTCCACTGCTGGCTTTAGTCACGGCGGGGATCGTCAGTCTAGCGCGGCCATCGCTAAAGGAGATCTGCACGCCGGGCAGAGTGGAAGTAGAAATCACCTGGCCATCCCGAAACCAGCTCACCTCAGGAACTGGGAAACCTGCAGACCAAACACAGTGCATTTTTATGTGTGGGTGGGGACTGCACAGTCGTGGGCTCTGTCCCATTGCATTCGCTGCCTTCCCCTACCCCAAAGCTATCTAAAGTGAATGCCATTTAGCTGTAGCAACCGTTGTGTGGCGGAAGTATAAACTTACAGGTCACTAGGCAGGCCCAGTGGTTTAAAGCGAGGCCAGCACCTTTGTTTTACAAGGGAGGAGACTGAGGCCCGAAGAGGCTTAATGATTCTTCCAGGGTCCCTCAGTCAGCAGTGGCACACAGAGAGCAAGAATCCCCACCTCCTGCCCTCCTGCCCAGGGTTTTTTCTGATGCAATTTAATAGACATCATTAAAATCATGAAAGGGGTTTATGAAAGTGAAGAGCCAAGGAAACGTTGGATGAAAAGTGACCAATGTCTTCTCTGAGAACAAATGAGGAACAAAAACAGCAAAGGGCTCTAACAATACTGCTTGCCGAGGGCAAGAGAGCGGCTACTCTTCTTCCTCTGTAGCCTCAGCGATGCATCTTCCCGAATGTTCCTGCTTTAAAATGTGCCCACAATAAAACACTATAATGCGGAGAGGCAGTTTCTCATGTAAATGACCTAGCCAAAGCTAGTCCTCCAGACAACATGTAGAGTTGGAGTTGTAAATAGAAAAACCAGATTCACTTCATCCATTGTAAACTGTATAGCAAAGAACTATAGGTTCATGTTTTGACATATTTAGCACATTAAAGAATTGAAGAAAAAGGTGAAAATAGAGCTTTTGCAAATGGGAAGGGAACCAAGAGTTGGAAGGAGCAGAGAGGGAAGAGTAGGACACACACACACACACACACACACACACACAAAACCAATTAAAGTGTACAGGTACCAACTCTCCGTGATAAGTGTAATCATTGTGTACTATAAACATGTACTAATAAAAAAAGCTCAGTGTGTAAGGCAACTTCATTGAACAATTTTGCATCTGGCACTTGTGAGTGCTGGAGATCTAGCTCCTTGAGATGGAAGGTGAAAACAACTGAAGGAAAGTTCACTTTGTTATCCTAACATTAGCTAATCTCTGCCCATGGCTGAGCTAATAGTCCTTTAGACCAATTTGTTAGTATCAAATATTTTCAATGGTACATTTCTAACTCTATATTAAAGTTTTTATTAGTACATGTTTGCAGTACTTAATGATTGCTTTCACTGTGCGGAGCCAGTACATGTACACAATGCATCTTAATTCTTTTCTTGCCTCCTTTCTCTCTTTCCCTCTTCCCTTCTCCTTCCATTCCTTTGTCCTTTTTCCTTTAGCAAAAGGTCTGTTTTTCTGTTTTCTATTATTTTTTATTTTTCTTTTTATTTATATTTTGGATTCCTCATGCAAGAGAAATTATGCAATATTTAAGATTCTGTGTCTGGTTTATTTCACTTAACATTACAGTTTCAAGGTGCATCTATTTTTCTACAAATGTCTCAGGCTCTCAGAACTTATTAGCACACAGTGTGAAGGAAGAGAAGGTATGAAGAAGCCAGATTTCACTACTCCACAAGGAGGCAAATTCCCACCGATGCCATGTGTACTCTGCTCAGTTTAGAAGTCACCAAACATTCCTAGATAAGCAAATTGGAATTTAATAAGAATTTACCAGACAAGAGAAAAACTGAATTGGTCTCCGTATAAGAAAAATGAATGATTGAGTGACATTTATGCAATGTAAAAAATGTGTTATGAATGAGATTGGTGTATAAGATAGAAGAAAGGAAATAAAAGGGAAATCTTTTTTATACCTTTATTATAAGTCATACAACCAAAAATCAAAGAAGGGCAATGTACCATAGAGATGCACTGGGTTAAGAATCAAGCAAAATTTTCGATTAATCCATATATTACATGGGTAATTATTATACTACAGAATAATTATGAAATTATTTACAATATAGTTCATAGATTCTCATTTTTTTCACAGAATGTTAGGTCCTACAAATCCTGTATTTTCTGGAATAATCTCTAAATTGAATTATGGAAAAGAAAAAAAAGGCACCAAAGAAACAGATGAATGTTCTTTTAAGTAAGATCTATAGAAAATATTTGTTTCTCTTCAATGTAAAAACCAGAATGGAATGTGTCTTTTTGTCATTTCAAAATGATTAAAAAGTCTTTAATTCACCAAAATAACAATAAAGATTAAAAATAAAAGAGTAAAACAACCAGGATTGAGCTCGTCACTGAAGAGTTTTGCCTTTGAAGAAGGTCGGGTACAGTGTTAATTTCCATATAAAATAACTGAGGTTCAGGTGCCCAGAGACGTCGTTGTGCAGTAACCCCAGCCGCTCTATTGCTGGCACCTACTAAGGTAGAGGTCTTGGCTGCCTGTCTGGCTCTGCGACTGCACCCAACCATAGAATGCCCAAATTTGGTTCTACTTAGTTGCTGGATTCTGACAGTGATTTTAATCTAATTAGTTTTGCTTTGTGGAATTATAAATATAAATAAAACATTTTCAAGTCATTATATCGTCAGACTTTGTCAGTACTGTGTGAGTTGTAGATCCTTAAAATGACCCTTCTATAGTGTTGCACTGATTTATGAAGAGAAAGCAGAGCCAAAATTCGATGTCAAGTCCTGTAGCACTGTTCACTTACTGGAGAACAGGCGAAGAAAACAAACGAAAGCAAGAATGTGCGGGCTTACCACTAACGTGAGCCTCAAAGGTTGCGGCACTACCCTCCAGTACCACAACACTTTGTAACGGCTGCGTAAACGTCGGTGCTTGAGTGGTCATCTTTTTAGGCACTCTGAAAAAGAAGAGAGAATAAATGATAGACAGCCAAAGGCAACTCTGGAGCTACTACTTTGTAGATGGCAGAAATGCATGTTACTCCAAATGGATTGCTCCACTGGTCATCTGTGACCTAGAGTGGTAGAGAGCCTTTTTCTTTAGTGGGCTGGATTTGAACAGTTGACCTGTGAGTTGCCTTGAAGTCTAACACAAATGGCACATTGAAGGAGAAATAGGGAAAAAAACTTAGCCAAACAAAGCCAGGAGTGAATCCTAGTGGTCAAAATAGAAACATCATGTTTAACAGTGTTGAAAATCAGATTGCGAGTTGAAGAAGGGAAAACTGGAATAAGGTACAGGTGGTGAAGAATAATTAAAGAGACAAGATGTGACAAATCTAAAATGAACATCTGCATTCACTTTTTGTGAAGAGACAGTTAAATGTTCTTTTCCCCCAATGGTTTCACTCACTGTATCTATATATATAAATTTGATATCATTTCAGGTATTGCCTGATCTTAAAATAGTCACCAAAACTAAAAATTCAGACTTAGCAATTCCTTTCTTCACTTGAAAAGCTTTGGCAAACCTTATAAAATATACAAACTTTTTGTAGATAGTATAGGATGCTTTCTATTTCTTAACACTTCTTCATGCTGTAACTGTGCAATTAATGTTGCTACTGCCATAATTGATATTTAGAAAAAAAATTATATTTAAGGGACAGGACAAAATTTATTATAGATCTGAAAGAAAATGTTGGCTTGAGTTCTTAACATGAAACAATAGGCAAATTCTGAATAATGGGAAGCTGATGGGAAATGTAGATGAAGTTGAAAGACCTATGCTTTTATAATGTAAAATATTCAGTATCAAAGAAATGAATGTAAAATATGCTGTTGAGTCTTTTCAAGTGGAATAAAGTACTTTGTCTATCAGTTTCAGTGATTATGTGAAAAAATTTTTCTGAAGCATAAATACCTAATTATTCAACATGACTATTCCAGCATCCTGGAATAAAAAAGTAATTTCTGAATTGCCAATTAGGCAATTTCTCAATTGTCAATTGCTTATTATTTTTCATAGGATTCTTTATTTGCTAAAACTTTATAGAACAATGAATGATCTTCATAGTGATAAGGCTGTACCTTATTATTGTAACTTTTTACTTAGAAAAAAATAAAACCAGCTTTTTCTGATATGAAATTCTTATTTGGAAAACTCAGCTAATAGCCAAAAGTTTTTCATGAAACTTCCGTCAAGATCTTTTTGTAGCATATTATCTACAGTATGAACAAATTTTTGTGTCTAACTTTTTCCTGTTTACAACCTAGTGATTCTTCTAAAAAGATCTATCTCCTTAGCTAAATAACGCAAAACTATCTATCTATGTATTAACAGACATTTTTGATATTTTAATCTAATTCCAGGAAGATGGAAAATCAAAGTGTATTTAGACATTAAAAGCCTTTAAACATTATTTCTTACCATTGGTAGCATTAACATTTATCCTGTCGTAGAACTGGGTTGTGAGTTGAAATTAAATGCATAATGAGGTTTGGAATATTTTAGAAACAATAACATAGCCTTATTCAAAATTTCAAAAATGCTGCAATCAATCAGCCTAAATTGGTTCTATCTTCCTTTTGTCCAGGTGCATTTTGTTGCTTTAGCACTTGCTTTTCAGAGGCCTTTGTCTAATTAGGGCTGGAGGTATGCATCTAAAATGTCATGCTCCCAAAATAAACTCTCCAGCTCTGACTGACAGCAAGCAAGTGTTGTGTCACTGCCCTGCAACTGATACCTCAGCACTTGATTCCCTTAAAAAGCCATCGGGGTGTAGCTGATACCACACGCATTCTATCAGAGCTATTCTTGGTGTGCCTCACTTTATCACTGAGTACTATAACCTTGAACATTCTCAGCAGTCACAAAGAGTCCCTAAAAAAGCCAACATTTCAGACCCAAACTCTCAGAATCCCAAGTGCACTTAAGCAATTTGAAATATTGAGTGTGCTGATATATTAAAGCACTCAATTAAAAAATAAAGCACAGAGGTTTTAGAACAGAATTTAACAAGTAGATTAAGTAGATTCCGATAAGGGTCAGCACCAGCAACAAGTAGCTAAAGAAACACTTCTACATGGGCATTTAGCACACGCCAATAGCTGATTGGGAACTGGAAGTCAGTAAGAAGGGGACTCTGCTATTAAAAAGCAAAAGCTGCTGCTCACCTGATCACTCAAGAGCGCCTAAAAAGGGTGGGACTAAGCCCAAGGTTGCTTCTGAAACGACGTCCTATGTAGAGTTGGTTTTTCCGACCATCTCCGACATGAATCGGTGAGCCTCTAACCCTTCTATGCAATCCCTACACCCGAGGCGAGGTGGGAATGCACGACTGCTCGAGAGCCAGGGTCTGGCCTGCCCTTTTATCCTGCAGATCTGCTGACAGCCCCACAGCTTGCCGCAGGCCCCGGTGATTGGCTGTCCTGGGAAAGCATGCCGGGAGAGGACCTTTTTGGGAGCATCACATAGCACCTGTTCCTCTGATTGGCAGTACTAAATTTAGTCTCTCCAAAGAGGCTCTACCAAGCATACAGAACTGTACTTAAAATGCCCACGGTGAGGCTTAGAGCAGAGCATTTGTTGTCAACGTTAAAAATCTGTCCATGCTGGTCTGCAGTGAAGATGGGGCAAGACACAACTGAGGGCAGGGTCATCAAACAGCCCAGATGTGAGGGTTCGGCCCTGGGAGTCTGGGCCACTCCTGTTCCCTGCCCCCCAAAACCAGCCAAATGGAGCTGTCAATCAGGACAGCCTCTGAGGAGATTTGCCTCATGCATCATGCTTCATCTTCTCCAAAGAATCTGTGGTTATAAAGGCTAGCATTGGAGAGGGCTTGTTTGTACTCTCTGCATTCTCCAGAACTTGTACTTTTGGGAAGAGTTCAAGTATTGCTAATGAGTTAAGTTTCAGCCCTGTAAGAATTAATGTCAAAAAACAAAAGCTGAACTTAGCTCAATTTATACAGGACAGTGATTTTACTTTTGTCTGATTTTGTTTTTGTCCAGTATTAATATTTACAAATATGCATGCATTGTTCCATAATGAGTAGGGAGGTCTCATGTTTAAATCGGCCATAGGGTTCTTTTACCGGCACATGAAACCTGCTCCACTAATCTCAGGAGTTTGCTGCTACTAATGGGAAGTGGTTAGGGGATGATACAGCTGCTATTTTAGGACTGAATTTAATTTCAAGCAAGAGATATTTCAAATACAAAAGAGTGTACCAAAAGATCTTTATAATGGCTCATCTGAGAGAGCTGTGAAACTTTAGTTAGAGGGGCGGATATCATCTTGTTGACAATGGAAAGTTTTATCAATAAAACAGGAGAAAATTTTAAACTTTAAGTTCATCTACAATAAAAATGTTCCCTGTTATGGAATAGGTTGGCCTTGCATTACTTTTCTTTTTTTAAATGCTATCACACTTTGTATGTTGATTTTTAAAATTGAATTCATTAGTTTTATTTATTTATTTTGATTTGCTACCAGGGATTGAACTCATGACCTTGTGCTTACCTGGCAGGTGCTTATGCCACTGAGCTAAATCCCCGGCTTGCATTACTTTTTAACTTCTTCAGTATTTTATAATTCCTAGTTATTACATAGTGGTTAATTCATTAACATTTAAGAGTTTAAATTTACCAGCAACTGATTCAGTGCCGTTGTATATGCAAGCTACCATCAGTACTTTCTATTTGCTATCTGTATTAGTAGTAACCCCCCATACACTGTACCTATCTTACTGTTGTATCATTACTTTATTGAGAAACTACTACTTTCATGTTACATACGTTGAAAATTACTACCAATGGCAGACTCAACGTCAAGGTAAACTACCAGTCAAAAGGCAAAGTAAGAGCAGAAATGTGTGATCTTTCTGCTTTGTTTGCTTGCTTTTACAGTAGTGGAGATCGAACCCAAGTTCTTTGCACCAAGCCCCACTTCCAGCCCTTTTAATTTTTTTTTTTTTCATTTTGAGACAACGTCTCACTAAGTTGCTCCTTTTCCCAAACTGACCTTGAACTTGCAATCCTCCTGCCTCAGCTCCCAGAGTACTGGGATCGAAGGAGTGTACCACCACACCAGACTGTGTTTGGTCTTTCTGTTTGGGGTTAATGATTTTAAATGGCTGTCTATTTCAAAGGAACTTGTGTACATTTTTGTAGGTAGATGTTTGTAGACTAACTTGACTTAATGATGTGAGGCATGTTAATGTTGTGTTCAATTTGTTGGAACTAATGCCACACTGCAGTGATTCTTATGGGAACAAGAGGGAATAAGTAAATAGAATCCTGAAGCATGTGTCATATTCACACTGACTCAACACAGTTCAGGGAGCTCGAGACTCAAGAAGATGGACCATATCTTATAAACACAAAGTCACTATTTTTAGACTTTTCTAATCCTTTCAGTATTGTTAAGATCTTTGCCTATGACATTTTGAGCTAAGAAAAGGAAGAAGGAAGAAAGGAAAAAGAAAGAGACTAAACAAGGAAGGGATAGCAAATATTAATATCCTGATCTGAAAAGAGGACTCATTAATGGATTAGTGAACAGTAATATATACATGATATCATGGTAAGCACTAGTTATAAAGTTAAATATGCCATAGTTGGAATCTTGTCATCTAGCCCAGTGGAAATGAGATACTATTCAAATTTGGAGAGTTTGCTGATCCAGTGAGATCTCCGCTTACTACCCTGACAGTGGGGAGGAGTCACAGAGATGATCCCAAACAGCTGATAATTCACATATAATGCCTACTTCGCTTTGGAATGCCTGGCATGATTCTCTCTTTGAGCTTTATTCTCAGTGCAGCTCAACAGATATTTATTAAGCACATGCTCAGTGCTGGATGCTGTACTAAATGATGGAGTCTGTCCTTGTTTACTATCTCAACAAGCATTTAGGGAGCGGAAATTTTGTGCCAGGCATTGTGCGGGATGTTGACCGGACAGACCTAGAGAAGACAGTCACATTGTCATGCTCTTGGGATCATGGTCTGCAAAAACTCCTAATAACTTGTCACCTATCCCCCACTGAGATCCAGATCAGGATAAGTGCAGAAGTCAGATGACCACTCCTGCATTGCTGTTGTGATCTGACTTTGTTTCTCTGCCTAGAACTGTTAACCACCATCAGGACTTATGGGAGATATTTGAGAAATGGGTAGAGTTTTTAAGATGAAAGCAAGAGTACTTCCTGAGAGAAAAGACCAAAGCAAATGTTTCATCATTAAATGCGAGTGTCTCTACTGGGTTAAATACTATTTAGATGCTGGGATTATAACAATGTACAAAAGAGATAAAAATTTCTGCCCTCTAGAAGTTGATATTTTTGTAAGCACAGTAGTATCTATTCAAGCAACATCTGCAGAGTCTTATAAAATATTTTAAAGCTGAAATATGGGATCATTGAAGAGCTATTTTTACAAAAGAAAACAAAACAAAAAAAGCAATTCAGGAAGTGCACAGGGAAGAAGGTACCAAACTGAACAACTCCTGGTCCTCTGCGCCCCTCTGTGCCTCTCTGTGCCCCTCTGTGCCCCTCAAGTTACGAAGGCAAAGCCACAGGGGAACACAGGAGACAAGAAACTGCTGCTTAAAACTTAGGAGAGTTAAAAAACAAAAAACAAAACACTTAGACTTTTTGTCCCCCTTCTTTCTACATCTAGTTATAATTGCTTCAGTAACAAGGTCAAATTAGTTGATTTCCACAACCACTTGTCAGGCTACTTAATGGTCACTAACATATTTAATGCCACATTAAAAAGACAAAAAAGATTATTTTAGGTATGTATGGTGCTTTTACCAAAATATGAAAAGATTTAAGGTTAGTCTGGAATTTCTCAGTAGTCTTAACTGTGGGGACACAGGGGATTTTGCTTTAACCCTAACTGGGCCTTAGGCAACTCATTGGAGTCTCTGTCTCAGATACGTCCATTGAGGATTATAATATCCACTTCAAAGAGCTATCAGGAAGATTAAGTAACAAAGTGAGCGGTGACAATGCCAGGAGAGTAACTACTTGGTGGGCGTTTTGTGTTTTTTGTTTATTTGTTTGTTTGTTTGCTGCTGTCAAGCAGGACAGAAAGAAGTAATTTCTGTACTTGGAAACTGATTTAATCAACTATCTAATATTTTCTGAGAAATTTTTGAGAAGTCCAAAAGTGAGTGAACTAATGGGAACACAGCATGTCCTTCTCTGAGGACCTGAACGTGACATGACATTTATATGTGGATTAGAGCAAATCCCAATAAATCTGGAATACTAAGTAAGAAATAAACTGGATTTCTAGAAGCCTAGAACGGGAAACCATAAACCAGATCAGATCCAACCATCAGGTGATTCTTACTGAAGTTAATAATGCTGTCAAAGAGTAATCTTGCACGTGCTGAAGGAGGCAGACAGACTCATTTTATCCAGAAAGCACAGCCACCCTGGGGTTAAGGGCTCCTCTAGGGCCAAAAAAAGGGGGGGCGGGTTTGGAAGCTGAGTAATAAGTTTTGGTCTGAAACGTAAAAAGAAATCTGCAAAAATGAAAATAATTGATATTTATCAAATGCCTACAAAAACATACTGATCAACTGCATTTATAATGGGTATATTTTAGTATGTTTCATAGGCTAAAGGGTAGATCTTTC
>RJWT010001565.1:7911-47203 GCA_004365215.1 Cuniculus paca
ATCTTCCCAGATGGGTCTCAGGTACCTGACACAGCCTGGCAGCCCACGCTCTTCCTCTGATTTCCCTGTCACCAGGAGCTTGGCAGCTCTAGGAACCAGAGAGAGGCTCTGGGTGGGGCAGCAGCAAGGAGAAGGGAGGAGTGTGATCTGGCACTGACCAGGGAGTTGAGCAGGCATCTCTCCCAGCAGCAGCCGGAGGGGTGGAGGCAGGAGTAATGAGTGTTGCAATAAGAATGCAGAATGGTATTGGAGAAGTTTTATCCATTTTGTCCTTTCTGATTTCTCAGGATGGACACAACTGGAGGGCTAGAATGAGAACAGTGGAATAAGACAGAAGGCCAGGGCAGGGATGATCAGTCTTGCTTCATTCCTTTCCTAGCTAGCAGAGGATCTTCCCCTTATTTTTCTACCTAAGCAGAGTAAGAAAAGCCCTTTGGACCCCATTGGCACCGGCTTTAGATTAGATTCTTTTAAGTCAACTTCTCATAACTTCTTTGAGCCTCACTTTCCTCATTTATACAACCTCAAATAGCAGTAATGAAAATGAAATAACAGAGCCAAAGTTCCTTAGCAAAGTCCTGGGGTAGGTCAATGTTTTCTGAATGTCCTCTCCCCAGTTTTCCTTCTCACCATGCAGCTTCATGAAAGAGAATAAATAACCTTTCAGCCAGAAACCCTGCCTTAGAAAAAGCCACAGGCAGAGGGACAAGTTGCTGCAACCCGAGTCCAAAGCATGTAATCATCGTGAAGTCAAACTTAATAGCTGATATTTATTTTGCACCTGTCCTTAAAGAGCTCTATTCCACTCAGCTGGATGACCTCAGTCATCTTCATGAACAGCTGAGTGAGATCAAGAGCAAAAGCACATTTTACGACTTGCTCAGGCTGAAGAGCTGCAACCTATGAAGATTCACATTTTCTTCAATGCTGTTCATGTCAGAGCATCAGAAATGAGGTTGGCATCTCAAAAACAACACGAATTCTCACATGTCCTGCCCCAACCCCACTGCCACCACAAAGACAAACCAGGTTGTGTCTACTCTGTACCACCATCTTGGACCATTCTGTATGAGTTTATCCAAATTTCCACAGATTTGCTGAGAACCTCTAGCTTCCAAAGATCTGCCTGACTACTGAGTCACAGAGTCTTGGGAAGAATGTGCCCCAAGGCAGAAGCTCTCCAGGGATGCAATTTTCATCCACCCAAGATCTACTTCCCTCCAGCCTAGACATTAGACAACAGCATGCATCTGGAATGCTCAAGTGCTTGTAAAAGATTATTACTAAGCAAGAGTGGATGATGATAATTAATTATCCTCCATTAAAGAGAAAGTCCCTGGAGCAAAAGCATCAAAGGCAATATTTTACTGAGTTGGCAATTTCTGTGGCTCAACAACAAGATGACTCCTTAGCCTGCATCTTGCTGGTGTTCCTTTTTCTGGAATTTGGACTTGAGGGATGCAGTTTGACATTGGGCAACTTCTTTTAATTCCCACCACCTTTCTCATCCCCAATCCAGTAATCATTATTATTAAAACTTCACACCAGGACTACAGGCCTGTTTTACAGCACCCTTTTTATAGATTGACACATGATTACTCTGCTGTTTTTACTAAAGTCTCAATCAAAGGAAATGCACTTAGAATGGAGTATAAAATCTCCCTACTGGCCAACAGAGAAGACTACGGAACTAGATATTCAAAGAGATCATCTATCTCCTCCTCATCAAAACTACCAGAGAGGGAAATGTGGTCAAAACAAGATGTGTCTTATTTCCTGAAGAATTCAATGGACCAGACCAGATTTCCTCTAAATCTTGTCTATGTGGTACACCTTCATGTCCCTTAGAAATAAAATGTTACCTTATGACTCTTGGAAAACATCTTCTCCTGTCCTATAGATGTTTATCGACAGACTGGCGGCAAGCAGGAAAGAGACCTTTCTCTGCTTACTGGCAAAGTTGACCACAGCGAAACCTCTCAGAATCTCATCACAATTGCTCTAGATAGGAATCTAGGAACAACCCATGTATAGTGAAAAAGGATACAGAGGGTGTAGAATCGGGAAGCTAAGAATGCTCTGCAGTCCCTGACCGTGTGACCCGGAGGCTCTCTAGCTTTTAGTCTCCTTATCTGTAAGAAAAAGTAAAGAAAGAATTCTTACCTAATGGGGTTCTTGGGAGGAGATCATTGATATGTGTCAGCACCTAGCTCAGCTTCTGGGCAAGCTGCCTTCGGTCATATTATATAATCACCATCTTGCAGGGATGGAGGCAGGGCCATGAAGCAAGCCAAATTCCACTGTATCCTAGTACCCAGGAGACTGTCTGGACTTCTGTAGCACCCAACACATATTTGTTGAATGAATAGATGTAATCAGATATAATTTTTGTTGCTGAGGCATCTAGAAGGTTGCTATATTGGCATTTTAAAGAGATGCCTGGACATATAGGAAGTGTTTTTCAGTTGTCAAGCTACAGAGATCTTAACAATTGAGTGAGGTCTTTTTGGTATTGATTAATACTCAGGGATCACATAAAAATAACCTTGTCGGAAATTATGGAGGCTTTGCAAGACTTGACAGAAACTGGAGAAGCACTTGCTTGCTGGAAACAACCAGCCCAACACCATTCTATTAGTCATGATAATTATTGCTAGTGGTTGGCATGAGCAAACTCATAATCTCAGTGTTTTAGCACAGCAAAAGCTTAATTTTCAATCACTCAAGATGCAGTGTGACTTGGTAAGAGTTCTCCAGCTAGTGAGTCAGGGTTCCAGTTATCTCTCCACCTCAGCATGTGCTTTCCATGGTTGCCCCAGCAGGGTAATGACAAGGTGCAGTGGATCTCCATTCTCCAGGCCTCAGCCCATTTCTGATCAAAGCCAATGTGCAGAGATAATCATACAGCTCCATTCCTCCTGCAAAAGTAGCATATATGTGAATAATCCATGAGCACTAAATAGCTCTTCCACTACTGAGGACCTAGTGGATAAGCATTCTGTCATCTGTCCATACTGACCCTCTCTCTACCATTCGCTGCTTTAACTAGAGGAAGTATTTAGACAAGCTTCTCTAACACTGGGTTCTAGGGGTCCTTGGCAACCATTTTCTCCTTTATTGATCATCTGTCTCTTTTCCTTTGTTTCTGTCAAAGAATGACTTCCAGA
This sequence comes from Cuniculus paca, assembly GCA_004365215.1. Lineage (NCBI taxonomy): Eukaryota > Metazoa > Chordata > Mammalia > Rodentia > Cuniculidae > Cuniculus > Cuniculus paca. Next base: position 11,079 of record RJWT010001565.1, read on the forward strand.
GGGGATTACCGATTTAGTCTTAATGGTGTCTTTGTGCTGGTTCCCTCCCCAACAACCCAGCTGAGAGTCAAAGACAACAGAAAACCTGGCCCCCTCTTCATCTCACTGTCTTCCTAGAGAATGCAGGCCTTTCTTGTCCCCTGCAATATACGGAGACTGACAGTTGTAGTACAAGTTCTCCTACCAGCCCCAGTGCTGTCTGCCAGGAGTGGAAACAATTTCCATCAGGACGACAAGCTAAGGGGCCTCCAGCACTGCTCAGGGAGGCCACAGCCCACAAGCAAAGGTCTGATTCCTTGTGACCATCCTGTGACTTTCCCAAAGAGAGAAATTAAAACTAGCTTGGGGTATTTAGGGGAAAGAAACATAGGCAGTTTAAAGCCCATGAGCTAAAAAGGTAGGACTATATCTCACGCTATGGCTTTTCCAGTTTTGTTTGTTTGTTTGTTTGTTTTGCTTTGTTTTTTCACAAGCATGAATCTTGAGCAATTCTGCATTGTCTAATCCCTGGCTGTGGCCCAAGCCACGCTTCCCATTACCTTCCCAACGCACCCTTACCATCCCCAGCTCCCTGACTGCCTTCCATCATTTTGGCTTCCTAGAAGCCCAGCATTTTACTGCTGCAAACACATCAGTCTTGTAAAAATGGAATCCAAGGAGAAAAAAGGAGAGACCAAGCTTATTAAACTCTGCTTCAGCTGGCCACATGGATTCTTTCAAGTCCACTGTTGGATTTCTTTGAGGTCTCAGTACGTGCTGATTTGCATGGCTGGTTTACTGGATAGGGAAAGGAGGTAAGAAAAGCTTTGCACTGGATAAATAAAAACCTCTTTGTTAATTAAGGAACCACGGACAAGGCCGTGGCCTATGTCAGGCAGCCTACACAGAAGGTTTGATTCTTCTGGAACTAAAAACAAGGAAATAGAGAAACTCTCCCCACCACACTGCATAACTTTGTTCTAGGGCTGCTAAGTTATTCCCTGCTACTACATCAGCTGTGAGAGCCCTGCGAAACATGCTGTGGTTAAAATAAAACTCAAGCCCTCAAGCAGATATTAAAACACACACACACACACACACACACACACACACACACACACAAAATGTGTGAGGTTGTCTAAAACAATCTCCCCCATATTCTCTGCAAAAAAAAAAAAAAGAACCTAAATCATTAATTTTCTATCCAGTCTTTTTATGCCTTCCTGTTCTGTCTTGTCCAAAACAGCCTACTCTGAATGAGGAATATGAGCAATCCACCCAAGATAGCTTGAGAATGTTGATTGGAAAACGGCCTCGGGTGATACACCCAAGCCCTGCTCCCCAAAAGACCTTTCAACTACCTCCCCCTGGGTGATTTCTAGTGCTGCTTTGCAAAACATCTTTGCATGCCAAGGTTTATACCAATGACCGTGCACCTGCTACGCCTCACTCTTCCCCCCTCCATAGCCTGGCTGAATGAACCACCTGGGCTTCTGAATTGGACAAGCTAGGGTCAAATCTCCAGGTCCCCCACCCTGCATCATGACAGGTTACATCACCTGTCTGAGACTCGGTTTTGCTCAGTTGCTCAATGCAAAGACAGTTTTCAATGTTGGGGGTAAAATGTAGCCATGTATAATGTACATTGTTTTTATTAATACCACCTCCCGTCTCTCTTCACATCTCTTGAACAGTGCCAATCTACTCCCAAGGGACCTTAGTGTTTCCAGCAAATTTAAAGTATAAACAGGACTAAACTTTCCTAAGAGATGTGAATGGGACAGGAAGGAGTACAACAGAATACAACAACTACAGGTTCACATTAATGTCCTGCCTTCCAAAGAGTTCACCCATCCCCCTCCTCCTTCCATTTATTGAGCTTGTATATATGGCCATCCCTGTTCTAAGCTTGACTTCCATGGTCTCTCCTGAGTATCACAACAACTCTGCTGTTACAGGAGTCCTGTGACCCCGGCCGCCACATTGCTTATGGTATCTCCTCTCAGATTTGACTATAATCCTGGTGGAGAAACTTCTGCAGCATTCCCAATCTCAAAATATATCGCAGAGCTCCTTCACTTCAGGCAAACACTATGCTTGCCTTTTTATAGCATCACTAAAGCCAATACCACTGATTTCTGGGTAACAGAGAGCCACCAGGAAGACATTCTTTCTGAGATCCCTTCCATAGGACTCTGCTTGACTTAGCCTTAAGATTTCATCCCACTGGATAGAAGATATTTTAGAAGGAGCCTGTACTAAACACCAAATCTATGGTCAAATTCTCACATTATTGCTTCCCCTTGCTGTATCTGCCTATAATGATTTTAAATTAACATTACAGTCTTCTCCATTCCCTGTGTCACAGACATATGGCCAGCTAAGGATTCTTGTGAGGCCGAGAACATGCAAGTTGAAGATTCGTGAATTCTTTTTTTTAGCAGCATTGGTAAGTAAATGCCAACATTCATGTCTTCTTTTCTAGTCCACAAACTCCATGTTCATTTTCTCATAGTCACAGAAGACCATATGGAGATATCCTCGCCCCACCCCTGGATATCATCTTGCTTGACATCTTGCTTTGGGCATATGCATGTCTAAACCAACCACGATATATGGCCTATGTCCTTCCATTAAGAATTCTGTGCAACACCATCTCTCCTGTCCCACTCTGCCCTGACATCTTCTCACCTGACACTGGCCTGGAAGCACTGCATAAACCCAATACCAGTGTAAGATTCAAGTTTTCTATTTTTGTTTCTACTATCACTGGCCCACCTCCAAATTACTTACAGAGTTGAGAACTTCAGTCTTAGAATTACCAAGCAAGGGAGAGGGAAAAAAAAGGCAGAGTTTAGGAGTCAGACAGGCCTGAATTTGAATGCTGACTTGCCCCTTTTTAATAATTCCTTGCCACTAATCTCAAACTCTGCAGTAGTCTTCCATGCTGGATGCCAAGTGCCATGGTCTCTCAAAACACCGCCAACAACAGAGTCATGACAAATGCATTTATTCAGACGTGCTGTGCTCTGAACCACTGTCCAATTTTTATTTTTGCCTTTTTAATGATTGGAACAACTCTCTGAAGTTCTCGTTTCAAATTTATTGAAAAAGAAGTCAAAGCTTGGAGAGATTATTTAGTTTACCCAATTCACAGTAAGGGCCAGACCTTGTCACAGACTTAAAATCTGGGCTGGCACTCACAGAGAGCCTAAAACACTCAGGCCTCTTCTCATGCATGGCTTCCCAATTCTGTACCATGGTCTGAAAGACCCTCTCTAGCTGGCTTCTGACCTTGTCTTCCACCAGTCCCATCCCTGAAAGTGTTCCCAGCTCATTGTACTTCTTGTTTCTTTCTTTCTTTTTTTTTCACTACACTGAGACCTCAGAGCCTTGCACTTGCAGTTGCCTTGAATATGCTGCAATCAGAAGTCTATCAATCCAGACTAAGCCTCTTCAAAGTTTATGCTCCCTGTCATTCTTTCATGATTTTACATTTTCCTATCTTCTTTGGATGGATAGGAGTATTTCTACCTCATTCTAAAAAGTTTTTAACAGCAGAGATCATGACTAACAAGATTTGTTTGAGGAAATTTGACATTTACTTTCAGGAGATGCTAATTATGATGATTTCTTTCTGTCATCACTGTAGCCTTGGTGTCTAGAATACTGCCTAGGGTGTGGTGGGTATTCAATAAATCATGGTGATATGATTGAATCTAGGAGCTACAAGAACAAGAGTACAAATTATGATGCCTCCGACATCTTCTTCTGTTCTCCTCACTGTAATATCTTTGAATTCAAATGATTTATCTAATTATTTGAGAATAAATACAAATAATTCAATTATCTTACCATTGACTACTAGTTCTACCTATATTTATTGGAATAAAATGCCCTCTTGTCATAAATAAGGTAATAAGTCATTCAGTCAGTCCAGATGGGTTCTGCTTTTGAATTTGATCATCCTGATGATGTTTCAGTTCCAAAAGAGGCCATCTCCTACCTGGTGGCTTTATTCCAGCTTATGAATATTTTTATTGAAAGCTGCATCCGCTTGGCCTTCCAAGATGTCCAGCAAAACTTTCTTGCACTAAAGGTAAGGAAATGGATAGCAGTATTCAAATCTCAGAGGGATAATTATGTGCAGAGAGAAAGCCAGATGTTCTCTATCTTTTCTCCAGATGAAAACAAGAAAAAAAAAGAAAAAGAGGGAACACTGCTGGATTCACAACATGCAAGACAGAAGTTGCACAGGTAAAAAGCATGCCTGAGACAAAGCATTATGAGATACTGGAAGAAGAAAAGATCAATTTCATCAATGGAGAATTCAAAATTGAATGAGGCTTTGCACAGTCCTAGGTCGATGCAGCCATGGGCCATGTCGAGGACAGAATGTGCATTAGAATATGACCTAACTCTCCCAAAGTGAATTTGGGCACTGGAGGATTTCCATCAAAACATAAAAATTGTTTTGTACAGGAAGATAAATTTTGTCTTTTTCTAATAAATACATCTTCCTTCAGGAAGAAGACATAAAGATAGGTATGGGGTGGAACTCAATAGTTACAGCAATCTAGGACTCAAAAGTTGATTTCTCGTGTCCCTTAGTTGCTTTCTTTTATACCCATAAGCAATAACTAAAGAAACCTTTAAATGAAAAGACTTAGACCTCTGCCAATATTTGACTTTCCATATATTAAAGATTTTTTACAATTATCATAATAAATGAGCAAATAGTTTAGCAACCTAAATGTGCACTTGTCCTTAAAAAAAGGATTTGGGGGAAATAATCCTTTTAGTCAAATTTATAGTGATGGCAAGCAGACCCACAGTGACATGGAAAACAAATTTTGGTGTTAAGAATTGAGACTTACATTAATCCCTGGTATTGAAAAGCTACTTTACTTTCCTGTAAATACCTACTTTTTTTTGTATTAGATCTCTATCAATCTGTTTGTTCCCCTGTAATTGTAATCTGGAGGTTATTATTTTCCTTTAAATATGTTAGAGAATTCAATAAGATAACATAGCCTATGTCTTGGCATATTAGAAAGTTTGCAAATCATTATTTCTTTCTCAAGGAAGCAATCAAAAAACGAAATCCATTTCTCTCCTCTCTAGCTGCAAATACCCAAGTTCGTAATGTTTCTTCCCTCAGTGATTTACATAAAAGAAAAAAAATGATCAGCTTACCTTAAACACAGCCTAAACTAGTCAAAGATACTGCGCTAGCTCCCACCGTGAGTAGGCCTCCAAGCTCTGCTTCTCATTCAGGGGTGCTGTGGTGGCTCTATTTGGGAGTAATGCAAAAACAACTCAAGTGAGGTTGCTATGTGTGCACACCAAAAGAATTTAGTCTTGAAGTTGTGTCTAAAAACCCCCATATTCTTAGCGGTACATACATACACACACACACACACGCACACACACACACACACACACACTACTGGGGTCTGTAATGCTGTGAAGAAACATCTCCAAGGAATGATGAGCAGCCCTAATCAGTGTGGGTCATTTTCTACGACCAGAAGTTCTTCCCTAAAGATCTGGTGCTCCAGGATTCTGGGATGCCAAGGCCTTGTTATGGCTTATGTGGGGGATTAACTAATGGTCAATTTGTAGCACTCAGTTGAACTGAATAAGCAAGGTTCTGGGTGTAGAAGGCCCACCTGAGGATTGTTGCCAACAGCATAAATGCAGAACTGGAGGGGAAGAGGGTGTGCTGTTGATTCTCCTGGAGAAGCTCGTCACACTGGTTTTTCTGATATGAACTCAGTTGTTATCATCTGAGGAACTCGGATACTTGCTGTCACTGAGGATGGCTGTGGTTCTTTTGGAGGGAAGCTCTGGTCCTTACCTTGAGTGTCACTTGCTGGTTCCAATGCAGATCTCTTATCCTGTGACACAGAACCTTCATCCCGCTGGCGCAGCCTTTCTAGCTTCTACCACTGGCCTTTGGGCCTTCCCAATGCAGGTCTTGATACAGGCTTGTATGAGACATTGCCATGGGCTCTAGGCCTCCAGATGAACTCGTGAAGGACATTGCCATGGACTCTAGGTCTTCAGCTGAACTCATGCAGGACATTGCCATGGGATCCAGGCCTTTAGCTGGATTCTTTGGGTCTCTAGTGCATGGAAAGATTTTTTGCGCTCTTCTGCATTTGACTTTTTAGGTGAATATTATAAAATAGTCCCATAAATTATGTGTCCTATATTAAATCTATTCCCTCATACACCCTGACTATAACAGCTTATATCTAGATGTCCCACAAGAGCCTCTTGTGCTCGTGTATGGGACTTTTGGAAGGTGATTGGATTATAGGTGCTTATCACTGACTTGCTATTAGGAGGTGAGGTCCAGTCAGAAGAGGCAGGTCACTGTGTGTCTGGCCCACAGTGGTATATTTCCTTCACTGGCTCTTTCCTTGGACTCTCTCTACTTCCTGGACACCATGAGTAGCTATTCCTCAACCACACCCCTGTGCCATGCTGTCCTGACTGGAGCCAGTAGACTATGACTTAAATCCCTACAATCTGTGAGCCAAAATAAATCTCTGCCATGAGGGTGTCAAGTATTTTGTCCCAGCAATGAGTGAAGTAATTATGACAGGTCTGGAGTGCCAAATATCAGCTTGAATTTCCCAAAAAACAGAATAGGTGAGGAATCAAAGTTGTATTTATGCTGACTTTAAAGAAAACAAATGCAATATTTCCTGCATACTGGAGTGTGTGGACTGAGAGTCACACCTAAAATCAATACAATATTCATGAATAAATAGCCATTCCCACACCAAAAACGGACTGAGACTTTTCTGAAATAATTTGAAGAGGTAAATTTATGTGTGGAAGTCTGGAGTGGTTCCAAGAGACAAAATATTAAGAGACATATGATCAGAGAAGAAAGAAACCGCTCAGAAGAGAACAGTTCAGAAGGGAATGGTGCAAGAGATAGGTCTTGGGCAAAATAAGGTCGGAAGGCTCTGAGCTAGTCTTATTGTGTATCACCTCTTGGGATGTAGCTGTGAAATGCTGACTTATAAGAAAGTGACAAGCAGACTTGACAACTGGTCTCTCAGCCAACCTCTAGAAATAAGATTTTACTTCTGCTGTTTACAACTTCTACCTTGGATTTTATGCTACACTCACTTTTTCTTATCAAAGATCAGGGCAGTTAATGATGTACTTCACATTAAAGTATTAAATTATATTTTAAAATCAAGAAATACATAAATGAGTCTATCTGACAATGATATTTATTATACCAGAACATAAGCAAGAAATAAATTTGGGAACCTTGAATGCCAGAAGGAACAACCTATAAGACCCATTTTTGGCTTCTGTTTGTCAAAGTGCTCTGTTAGAAGAATTTGCAGCATTCGTCAAAACACAGCCCCTGGTTTCTTGCATTAGGATCTATTAAATCAGAATCTCTCAGGCTGAAGTTAAGAAATCAACATCTTAAAAAGCTTACCAGAAAGTTCTTATACACAATAAGATTAAAGGTTCTTAATCTGTTTGGGCAGTGAACCCTGCCTCTTTCCCAACCCCTTATCATCTTTGCTATAGTACATATGATAATCAATTGTATAACAATCTCGTCCATGTGAACTTTGTGTTGGATAGAGATACTAAGAAAAGGACTAGGTGGGAGAACTAAGGAGTTTCAGAAGGGTACATAATAACGTCAATAATACCATACAGAGTGATCATGAGAATTTGATGAAATTAGTACAGTGTACAAAGCATCCAATTAAAATGTCAGCTCTCATCCCTGTCATCCCTTCATACATTCCATAAATATACTAGAATGTGAGTTTTAAGGATGATAAATTTGTCCTGTCTGTTTTATCCTTGGAACTTAGAATACAAACAGGAATGTAGTTGATACTCATTTGATGTTTGTTGAAGGATTGAATTTATGAATTAGTTCATATTTATGGCCCAAAAATGGGCTACCAGAAAATGCTAGTAATCCTGGAAAAGACTTTTGGCTGCTCATGATGTTTGCTTCTTCTCTGCTTTGTTAATGCAAAAAAATTTTTTAAATATATATGTGCATGTGCAGAAACACATATATTTTAAATATTCATAATGGTTGCTTTCATGGGTCACTCATCAGACTGTAACCTCCCACTCTGGTGTGAGTTAAAGTGAACCAAAAATGTGGAAACATGGTTCACACATAAGCTGAAATTTACGAGCAACGAGAGGTCAGAAAGATTTATTTGAATATTGCTTGAGATACAACAGGGAGGCTGGTAGAGCTCCAAGGAATATAAACTGTTCAGGTAAATGACTCTGAAATTTTGTTTCACCATTTGCAGTTCCACAATTTACCCAAGATCAACAGAATGAAGAAAAATTGCTCTGGAGGTAGAAGGCAGGTGGCTTCCCCAAGAGTAGAAGGGGACTTATTTATTTTCTGTTTGAGTCCAACTGGTATTATTTGTATAATAAGGCAGCTGGTGGAAAGAGGATGCTGGATGCATTGGAAAAACCAACATACACATGTGGAGACTGTGCCTAAATAAACTTGGACTGGAAATAACACACATGGCAGGAGGGTGGGAGGCTGAACATGCACAGCCATGGAGAACTGGGAGGAAATGAAAAGGGATTTAGGAAGGCTGTAAGGCAGTTGGTGATGCCTCTGTGAAATGAATGGGATCATTTAGAAGTCCAGATTGTCCTGATTGCTTCCCTCCTGTTCCATAAATGCACAACCACTAAGGACATCTAATGAGGTCTAATGGATGCCAAAAGCACTACTCAGAGAGACTAGTGAAAAAGTTAAATAACTCAATAAAGAATCTCAGCCAAAGCAGTTATATCAATTCAAGTAGGCAATGCTACCACATGATGGACTACAGTTTTCATTTTCTCTTAATAGTCCCAAGGCTTGGAAGGCATAGCTAGATAGAGGGGGTTAGGAGCCAGTTATCTCTGAGAATTTGCCCATCATGCAGGACAGAGAGAGCACAGCCATGAAAACTCTTGATATAGAATATTGTGGAGCAGAGAGGTGTCAAATGAAATGAGGTTCTATACATAAAACTAAATCCAATTTTTAAAAATTTTTTGTCTCTGTCTGATTTTATTTCTTCCCCAGAAAAGCACTAAGAATTCTGATCTAATCAAAACTATCTATCCACTATTTCCAATTACCTGTGTGTATATCACATGGTGGTTGGTGCATTCTGCTGGTCAAGGTACATCTTCTCTTTCTTCTCTTTCCTGCTTTCAAATTGCACTACCACACACACTTCCCAAAAAGTATCATGAAGAGCACCTGACTTCAGAGTTTGTGTGAACATGCAACCAAGAATACCTATCCTGTGGAAGTTGGTCAGATGGAGGCAAGAGTTGAACTGTGGAATTTATAGTAAAAATAGTATTAAAAACATTAAAAATGTGCTCTATATTGCTTATATATATAAATAAAGTTAAGGCAGCCAAAACATTTTTGGACCATCATTTATTCTCAAGTCCTCATCCCTCATGCCAATCTATTTTAGAGATACATTATATGAAATGTTGAGTGGGTCAATCACATTGTCATTTTTCTAAAGCAAATGAGGCTCTATATTGAATGCTCTATAATGAACCCAGAAATCTACAAGTGGCAAGCCCATAAAAAACACACAGGAGTCAGCATAGAGAATCTCCCAGTGTACAAAACTGGAATGAAACAGATAGTTATAACATTGGATTAAAACCCAAAGAATAAAATAAATATCTATGAGTTCATATTGATACAAATAAATATTGAATAGAGAATTTTTCTCACAGAAAATTTTCAAATATTAAACACTGAAAGCATCAAAGAAAAAGCAAGAACACTACAGTAATAATTGCTACTGGGAATATCAATAAATGAATGGTAAAGTCAAGAAGGGTCCATTAAGGACCAACATATTTACATACTCCCAAAGTATACTGCCTCAAATATTTATTAATTATTGTGGTAGTTTTAATATAATACATGAATTCCTTGATACTCCTATACCTGGGAGGTAGAGTTTTAACTCCTTTCCCCTCAAGTATCTGTTTGATTTAGTGATTCATTTCTAGAAAACTGATTATAATGAAGTAAAAATAGTAACATAAAAGATAATACTTTAACCAAGTCGCCAAGGTATATATCACCAGTAGTAAGTTATGTTGTGAATATAAATGTGATTGTGATAAAGAAGGACCCTCTGTGGCATTCCGTCCCCAAATCCTTAACCCCTATCCTTCAGAAAACACCAGACAAAAGCAAATTGAGGAATATTCTAGAAAGATACTTGATCAATACTCTTCAAAATGTCAATCATGAAATATTAAAAAAAACTGTCACAGATTAGAAGACAATAAAGAGACAAGGTGACCAAAAGCAATGTGGTATCCTAGGTTGATTCAAGGAACAGAAAATAAAAGGGTGTGGTGAAAAAAAAAACATTCAAATTAAGTCTATAGTTTAGTTAATATTGTTATGCAAATGTTAATTTTTTAGTTTTGGTAACTATTCCCTGTTATGTAAAACCTTAACATTAAAGAAAGCTGAGTGAGGAGTACATAAGGATTCTGTGCTGCCTTATACCTCTTCCAGAAACCTAAAATTGTTTCAAAATAAAAATATAAAATAATAATAATAAATCAACACAGAGAGATATAATCCATTTCTAATGAAAGAAATACTAAAGCAAAAGGAAAATGAAAATTGTAAAGCCTAATCCAAAAATGTAAATCATGCATACTAAGGCTCAGAAAATGTACAATTGTGTGAAAAGGGATTTGAGTTTTTAATATTGAGTTAAATGAGTTTTTAATTAATAAATAGTTTCAAACTTTATCTGTAAAGCAAATATATATATATATATATATTTATATAATAAGCCTTACCTTTTACATTCAAATATTCATTTAATCTGTCATTCAAATATATTTCTATATCTAGATAATATATTTATAGATATAGATCTCCTATAATCTCTGGTCTTACAAATCATAATCTAGCAAAGAAGACAGATGAAACACCAAAAAGTCTGAAAGAAAAGACAGATGGTTAGTGCATGAGAATATACAAATTTAACGAAGCCTTATTCATGCATTATATAACATTATTCTTTCAATATGTCCACAAAGTAGCAAAGCCTCAGACACCTCACTTAAAAAATGCAAAACCACAACCTGGTGATAATCAAATTAATTGCTAAAATTTCACACAGTTTATTTGTAAATGGGTAATTCTAAGGACCTGGGGCTATTAACTCTAAAACATTATCCAGGAATACGAACTAGCATCAAGTACCAGAAACAAACTCAAAACTACAAAAGACCAACATAACAAAGTCTCTCAAAACCAATAACAAAAAGAAAAAAAAAAACAAAGAAACAGGAAAGATGTTATGCACAGAACAATTAAGGATGACAGATTTCTTATCAGAAACAATGCAAATGATGATGATAGAATAAGATCTTCAAAGTACAAATGTTCCGTCATGAAACAACCATGTCTTTTTTGACATTTTTTATTTTAATGTAATATAAGTAGAAATTAAGAAAGAAAATTTAAAATGCAGTCTTCTTACTTCTATGAAAAAATAAAAATCCATAACGAAATAGAGAATAACAGTAGTTATTGTGCTGTGTACCAGAATCTTAAAAATATTTTCAGCATCACTAGTCATTCAAGAGATGCAAATTAAAACAACACTGATATTCATCTCACTCCAGAAAGAATGGCTATTATCAAAAAAAATCAATCAATAACAAATGCTGGCAGGGCTGTGGGGAAAATGGAACGCTTCTCCACTGTTGGTGGGAGTACAGACTGGTACAACCACTGTGGAAATCACTGTGGACATTCCACAAAAAGCTAGCATTTGTGGTCCCACTTGACCCAGCTATCCCCCTTCTGGGCATCTTCTGAGAAGAATTAAAAACATCATACCAGAGCAACACATACACATGCAATCTTATAGCACCACAGTTTGTAATAGCTAAATTTTGGAAACAACTCAAATGCCCATCGACTGAGGAATGAATAAAAAGGAAGTAGTTTTTTTATACAATTGAGTACTACTCAGCCATAAAGAAGGATAAACTTGAGACATTTCTAGGTAAATGGATTCGCCTTGAAACCATACTCTTAAGTGAAATAAATCAGACACCTGCAAACATTGCATTATCTCCCTGGTGTGAGAAATTAAAGAGTAAATAAGGACCAAATGTACAATAGATATTTGGAAATAGGAAGAAATTGTTCAAAAGGGAAGTGGAACTAGGGAGGGGAGAGGGGGAAAGGAGAAAGAAAGGAAGGGAAAAGGAAAAAACCAATTAAATAAAGGATAAAATGGAAACAAAGCTCTGTTAATAGGAAAAGGAAAAGATGTTGAAGGGAGGGGAGGGGATGGGGGAAAAAGGAGGAATCAAAATATATCATATACAGGTACAAATTCCCTATGATGAATATTATATTTATGTTTAATGTTTATCTTAATTGTACTAATGAACTTAATTTTTTTTAATAGCCTAAATGTCACTCAGAGTACAGGTCATAGACAAAAAAGACTCTTTCTTACAAAAAAGAAACAAATAGATAATACCACAAAACTTTTTTTCCAACAACGAAGAGAAACTAGTAATATAAATCAAACAAGCATGTATTCTGAAATATTTTTGAAACAACAGAATACATTCAACTATTTGATCTTTGGCAAAAGGGACATAACCTCTATAATAAATACTGCTGCGAAAATGGGATATCCACATGCAGAAGACTCAGTCTCAACCTAAATATTTCACCATGTCCTAACTAAAATCAAAAAGAATCAAAGATCTAATGTTAAAATAGAAACAATTGGCTGGCCAGTTAAAGAAGTAAAACTCTTAAAGATACAGGTGTTAGCAAAGACTTTTTGAACAGAACTCCAATGTCACAAGAAATAATATCAAGAATCAACAAATTGAAAAGTTTCTGCACAGCAAAAGAAATAACAGGGTGAAGAGACAATCTGCATGGAGTACTACTCAGCTATAAAGAAGGATCACATTGAGGCTTTCATAGGTAAATGGATGCTACTTGAGACCATACTCATAAGTGAAATAAATCAAACCCACACGTGTAAACACTGCATCATCTCCCTAGTGTAAGAAAATGAAAGACTCAATAAGATACAAAATTCCCGATAAATATGGGGGAAAGGTTCTGACGTCCAATGATGCTTTTATTCTTTGATTTGATTGGTTTAAGTCTCTTTTCTACTATTTGATTGCAATATATGAGAAGATATGAACAGCTTTTTTGAAGAAAACAAAGGACATTAAGGTAGCCATTGTTGATTTCTTATTGTCTGATCTGAAGGCCTGTAATGCTTTCACTCTTTTGTTTTATCTGGTTTTATATTATTTTGTTTTGTTTGAGTTTATTGTGTGTGAATGTATGAACAACCATTTCAAAGAAAACAAGAGACACTAGGGTAGCCATTGTTAATCTCCTGTTATTATGTTTTGAAGACCTGTATTGCTTACAGTGTTCTGTTCTGCTATGCTTTGTTTTATTTAACTGTGTTCTGTTTTGTTTTGTTTTGATTTGTTTTGTTCTCTTTAAAATAATAAAAAAAGAGAGAGACAGAATGGAAAATCTACAGAATGGAAAAAAGAATTGCTAACTATTCCTTGGACAGAGGACTAACAATTAGAACATTTAAAGAACTCAAAAAAAAAAAAAGTACATTCCCAAAATAAACAACCCAATAAAAAAATGGGTAACCAAAATAAATACATGCTTCTTGGAAAAAGATGTTCAAATGGCTAATAAACAAATGAAAACAATTCAACATTTCTGGTCATAATATGAATGCAAATTAAAACTACACCAAGATACCATCTTAGCCAGAAAGAGTTTCTATCATCAAAAAGCCTAATAATAACAAATGTTAGCAAGGATGAGGGGAAAAAGGAACTTTTCTACATTGTTGGTGAGAATGTAAACTAGTACAACCACTATGAAAATCAATTTGAAGGGTTGTCAAAAAACTAATAATAGAAATTTGATTTGACCCAGCTGTCCCCTTCTAGGTGTCTTTCCAAAAGAGTTAAAGTCATCAAATTACAGAGACACAGGCACACTCATGTTTATAGCAGTGCAATTTGTAATAGCTAGATCCTAGAAGGGCATACATGTCTATCAATAGATGAATGAATAAAGAAAATGTGGTATTTATACAGAATGGATGTCTTAGTTAAATGGTATTTATACAGAATGGATGCCTTAGTTACTTTTCTCTCATTGCCAAAACAAAATATCCAACACCCAAAGTTAACGGGGTAGAGGTTTATTTAGCTCACAGTTTATAGAGGTTTCACTCTATAATCACTCACTCCAAGGCAAAGTGGCTTGGCAGGGGAGAACAGCTCATGGAAGGCAGACTGCAGCAAAGCAACAAGAGGGGTAGACAAGACTCTTTCTGTCCCTTATAGTGTACACAGGTTACTCACCATAGGGCAGGTGAAGCACTCACACCCTTAATCCTAGCCAGAACTATGTCAAACCAATCAGGAAACTGATTTACTAATCGCACACTCTACATGTGCAACCACCTCTGAAAAATCCCTATCTAAAACTGCATCTAAACTAAAAGCCCCATCTAAACGAAAAGGTTTTGAGGGGGTACATCTAGACACAAACCATAGCAATGGAGTACTATTCTGGCATGAAGAAAAATAAACTTGACCCATTCGTAGGCAAGTGGATGCAAACTTGAGAACACAATGCTAAGTGAAATAAGTCAGACACACAAGATTAACTATCACATGGTTTTTCTTATATAAGAAACTCAAAAATAGTTTTGATAAAACTATTACAAGTTTAAAGTATCATAACTCTAAATTTCACTTAATACATCTAAATATAATAAACATCATAGCTTAACAACACAGTAAACTCTAGAACACCAATTGGTTATCCTTGTGATCTCATGGTTGACTTGGAGCTGCAGTGCGCTGTTACCACCTAGCATCACAAGAAAGTATTGACCGATAGACATATCACTATTCCTAGGAAAACATAAAAATTCATACTTCAAAATATGGTTTCAAGCTAGGCATAGTGACACACACCTGTAATCCCAGCTCTCAGGAGGCTGCAGGAGGATCGCTATGAGTTTGAGACCAGCCTGGGCTACATAAGTTCAAGGCAAGCCTAAACTACAAAGAAGGATCCTGTCTCAAAAAAAAAATGGTTTCTACTGAATGCATGTCACTTTGTACCATTGTACAATTGAAAAATCATAAGTCAAACCATGATGAGTTGTGGGTCATATGTGTTTTTAAAAATATGAAACCTAAAGTTCCATACCTAGTAAAAATATCTTTCAAACACAAAGAACTACATTTTTTTCAGATATACAGAAGCTGCAGGATTTCATCCCAAGCAGACCTACATTACATGAAATACAAAAAGAAGTTCCTGAAGCGAAAGAAAAGGTATACCTGATGGCATAGTTCAGAAAAGACAATTGTGTGTGAAAAACCAGTTGCCAAGGTGAAAGGTGCTATGAGACCAAAAAGAGATGCAGACAAATCCAGGGTTGCACAGAATGGCCACAGTAGGTAGCAACGCTCGCAGCTCCATATGAGATGAAAAGAACTGAATGGGGTGGTCCCTGTGCTTTATGTGTTATTCCAGAAACATATTACTATGACGACTCTCCAATGCCTAGGTACCCACCATAAAGCTAGAAAGAGGATTAACACCATCCCAGGAGTACGACCTTGTGTGTACTGGAAAACAGCTGCTGCAATGTGTAGTGTGACCTACCATGCTAAGAGATCAACAAATTCTGGCCAATTCACCATCACATCCACTGTTTAACAAACTCAGCAAGAAAGTGGCAGTGTTCGCCCCTATTGGTAGCCTGGCCCCTAAGAACAGCCAAAGAATCTGGGCAGAGTCACCCACAGATTTAAACTCAGAAGAATTGAAATGTGAGAGGAATAAAGAAGCCCACACCTGCTTATAGTCTACAGCCTCTTCAATTTATAATCAGCAACATCTCCAAACTCTTAGCATTCATTGTCTGTCCCACTGGTGTCCAATATTGAATAAGATGACAACTTGGTTCGGGCAATGAAGTTCAATCTTTCACATTCATTGGCTCACACAACAAATAGCCTGCAAGTTTCTGTAATGGCAAAACACTCTGCTCTACACTGGGGTTTCCCAGATGACTACGGCAAGCAGTACCATCATGGAGGCAAAACTCAAGGACAGGCAAGCACTAGATAATTGATCACAGAAGTGATCTAATCATAATTGTGGCATTGAGTTGGCAATGAGAACTTGAGACAGAGGACCCTGGGGGAGAATGTTCTAGAGAAAAAGATGATCTAGGGACAGATCAGAGGAGTAAACTAGGGTTATCTGAGGAAGTCAGAGGAAGGAATTCCAGGATCAAGGAAGAGATGGAGAGATGCACACTGAAGAATTAAAAGGAAGTGAGTAGGCTGGAATAGTGAAGACAATAAGTGAAGAAAAGCAGAAACCAGAAAACAAGGATCTTGGAAACTGCTCACAGAATTTGAGGAAAACAAAAAGGGTTTGTATTTTGCCATCTTCATTGCATTATGAGCTAAATAGAGCATAAGCATTATACCAAAGTAACAGAAAATGGCCAAGCCATGCAAAAACATTTCACCAGCATGTACTAATCCAAAAATCTTTGCTTGGGTCCTCTAGGATGCTTAACTGAGGTTTCTAAATTGTTTCTAAAATGTCTAATGCCACTTTGCAATTTTGTTTAGTACAGTGGAACAAACTTCAGCAGACCTTCTTTTGCATATTTCTTTGGCAGAGGAACCCTGAGTTACATGCTCTCTAGAAGTCAAATGAGGGAGTCACAGACCTGGAGAGGAGAAAAGAGACCATCCGTTGTCCCCCATCAGGGAGACTTTCCCAGAGTCATTCTGGTAGAGAGAAGGGTCTGGCCTGGAGCCTAACTTTTTGATTCTAGTCATAAATTCTTATGACTCTAGGATGACCCTTAAAGTCTGTGATCTTATTTTGCTTTCTTTTTACTTATCACTCTCCTAAAAGTCAAAGGCGAAAAGCAAGTTGCTAGAGACTTCAGGTTTGATGGGTTCTGGTTATTGCAGGTTGTTTCTCTAGGTGGTTAAGATAGAAGAGCTCAAACTGAATTGGAAGCATGGAGGGCACTGAGGAAATGATGAGGAATCCTTACATATAAGGAACCATGCCTAGTGATGACTTGCCTAAGACATCAAAGATCATAAGAAATGCAAGTTGACTTTGGAACTAAACTCCAGATGCAACCACCTTAGCATCCTTAGAATCCCTCTTGTTTCTTCTGTCTTCACAGACCACAAGGATAGGGATAGAGGCAGCAGCTAAAATGATCAAGATAGAAGTTTAAGCAAAAAGCAATGATTAGGCAAGAATTCTTGAAAGCAAAGGGAAAAGAGAAGCAATGTGCTATTACGGAAAGAGTACTGGGCAAGAAGTGAGCAGATAAAGATTTTATTTATAGCTTTGACATCTACTACCTATATAACATTAGGCAAGACACCTTGTCCCTCAGGACCTCAAATTCTTCTGTGACATGAACATGTCTGCTATTCCTGCTGTCCTGTGGGCTGGAGCGATTGAAAGGAGGTGAAGAGATGAGCAGAAGAAGGATGAATACAGGAGGGTGGTGGTCCTTCAGACTAGTGAGAGAAATAAGGTTGATAGCTGAAAAAAGACCACCTAGAAAAGTGAGTGCAGAAAGGCATCCAAAGAAGAAAATACTTTGCACTCAGAGAAATAGATTGTGTTGGTTGAACTTATGTCTAAAGAAGACCAGCACTAACCTCAAAGGGAGCTCAGTGCTGACATAACAGAAGATGGAATGGCTTTCCTGTCCTCCCACCTGCTCTACGACCCAGGTCTCTCACCCTTCTACAAGGCGACTGGGTGAACTAGCTAGCTGTGGAGGAAACACCTGTCTGGGGTCATGGCTCATGAGAAGACGACCTTTCATCTCTAACTATTAAGTACTGTGTTTTGAGTGAGGCATGAGAAGAGCCTGAGACTTCTGAACCTATTACTACAAAGAGCTTGCATTTAATGTAAACTTAGAATGACAAAGTAGGGTGGAATGGTGGGTGGAGTGGGGGAGAGAGAATGAATATAAATTATCTCTGTACATGTTAGTTGACCATCTGTGGGAATGTTGTGTCTCAAAGTTCAGTAAACAGGAAGGAAGGAGGAGACACAAACGCCCAAGGGTGCAGAGTCCACCAACGCTCATAGGCAGCCCAGCACTGACTCTCGCCTGCCCTAGCCCTGGCAGGACTGGCTATGACTTGCTGCTGGAGGGAGGCTTGGCTAGATTTATGAGATGAGCTAGTGGGATGTTCTTGGCAAGCACAAACTATGAATGTGCAATACTTTATCTCCTACAGGGATGTTTTAAGAAAAGGAAAGGAGGGAAATGTCCACATAAAATAGAACCCAGCCACTGGTCAAGGAAAGTGGTCTCTCTCTGGAGCTACATCAAAGGCAAAGTCCTGTCTCTTCTCTGTGGCCTCTGTAGAGCCCTGAGAACTCAGCAGATTGCTAGGAGCCAGGGAGGGAAGAACGCACAGCCACCGCTGGAACTCTTCTAGGGTTGTTAGGAGGAAAGAGAGCTGGGCCTGCTGGGGAAACTGCTGTGACCCTCCTAGCTTCCCTTTCTGGATACTTTCCCATCTATATAAGATGCAAGGGCTTCAGTGGCACTGAAGCCTAGTAGAGTGGGAACACTGGACAGAGAGTCAGGCCACCTGAACTTAGTTTGCAACAAGAATAATACAGAGCCTGGAGAAGGTCACTTCCCTCTCCAAAGTCATGTTCTCAGAAAACGAGAGGGTCAAATTCTCCAGTGACCATAGAAAGGTAGACTAGGTTTTTCAATTTTACATTAAGTGAAATATATTTAAAATCAGACACAAATCTCAAACTTATTATGCATACTTTCTAACTGGTCCCTTTCCTCTGAATGAGATCAGCTGAGCTGCAAGAAGAAACACCTGGAGGTTGACTGAGAATGTTTGCCTCAGCTTGGATGCCATTTCTTAGAGTCTATAAGATAATCCAGTATGTTCTTAATTTTCTAAAGGATGTTGCAACCTCAATCCCAGACATTTTGTTTTTGCTTTCTGTCCCAACCACGGGAAAACTATTTGAAAATAACAGGCCTGAAGCTAGAGCTGTCAGAGTTCATACAGAAACTTAGTGTAAATTAGAAAGATGTGATCTTCTGCTGGGGCAAACATCTTAGAGAGTGCTGTGAAGAATAAATTTCAATCGTATATTACCGACGTGGCTGGATGCTCCTGTGTGACCTATACAAACTGCACCATCGTAGATGAAGAGGAAGGCTGGGCTTAGGGTAGCTGTTCAAAATCAGTATGTCAGTTATAATAGTAAAGACTCAGAGTTGAAGATCCATATTGAGGGGAACGCTCTCAAACACAACTCCTACAGGAGAGGGAAAGAAGCAAGTCCAGCCAGAGGGAGACACTGAACCACAGTGCAGTTCTGATGAAGGCCTCATCACATACTGTAGCTGGCACAGGCCTTCTGAGCTGTCTGGAATTTGGAAAGTCTACACACGAGTCACGGGGATGGGCTCAGTGAATTTTTATGATTTCATGTTGCCTTGACGTCTATTCTGATTACAGGCTGAACTTTCCCATACCAGAACTGGGCTCCTCCGCCTCCCAGTTCCTCAGTGTGAGCAATGCAGGTATCTGCCCCAACATGGCTTCTTTCTGGTGATCACCCCCACCCCCACCATGGGAGAGTTAGAGACAACCTACTTGATTCGCCTCACTTGTCCCCATGGACTTGGCAGATGTGTCATAGTAACAATCTCTCCATCACAGCAGGACTCCTTGGGACCCATGCCTGCTTATTTTACATTGACCAGTTAGACCTTTACATTGAAAACCTGTCTGGATAATCCCCTGAACCTTGATAAAGCATTGGCTCACACTCAGCTTGTTCTTTCTCCTTCCCTTCCCTTCCCTTCCCTTCCCTTCCCTTCCCTTCCCTTCCCCCCCCTTCCCTTCCCTTCTCCTTTCTTCTCCTCTCCTCCTCCTCCAGTATCTCCTCCTCCTCCTCATTCTCCTTCTTCTCCTTCTCCTTCTTCTCCTTCTCCTCCTTCTCCTCTCTCTCCCTCTCTCTCTCTCTCTGTCATTCTCCCCCTGCTGATTGAATATACGTGTCCCTGTCAGCTCCCATCTTCCCATTGACCCAGTGAAACATGCTGTCATCTTTCTCTCCAGGGTCTCTAACAAATAAATTGCTTCTGTTATTCTGCATATTTCATTGTGCTGCCTCTCTGTGTCTCACCTGACTACACACCTGAGCCTCACTCTTTCCCTGAACAGGACTCTTCCATATTATGGCTATCTTGGTAGAAATAAACTGGACTCAGGCCAGACAAGAGCTTCAAGAATGTCTGCCAGGATAAACAAGTTTCCTGTGAGAGGGATGCCCAGTCACACTGTGGACACCTGGGCATTAGATCACCAGCCAGGATAAAGAAGTAGCTCATGAAAGACATGATTTAAACTTGCACCGCCAAGGACTCTCATGGAACTACATCAAGGGAGGGGTAGAATTTATAGTCACTCTTCAAAAAGAGACCTCCAGTTTGAATTTGAGGAAAATACATGAGCTGTTCTTCGGAAGAAGGCCTGACCTTCTTGTGAGGAAAGTATTGGGAGGAAAGGACAAGCTCTGGAGAGGGACTCAGATGTGAGTGGCGAGCCAATGGGCCTGGTAGCATCTGAGGGAATACCAGCTGCCACCGGGCTGGTTCTGGATGACACAGCACAGAATCCACTCTGTGAATGACCTCATGGCTTAACAAATATGTTATATGCAGCTATCTTCCATTTTTCCTTCCATACCTTCTCTCTACCTTTCTCCACCCTGCTTTCTGCTCTGGAAAGTAAACCTGGACAAATTATATCAGTGGACACCCACACCCCCCAACTCCCACTTGTATTTATCCAAAAGAGCACTGGCAGAAGATCAGAGAAAGGGAGGAGAAGGAGGTCAGGGTGCTTTCTTCCCTGGTTCCCTCTCTGTGAGGTCAGCTTGGGTCAGATCATCCACCAGCTGAAGATCAGCAGCTCCAATCCAAAGCCATCTCCTCCTTTAGGTCCTTCTGACTCGTCACTCTCCCTCCCCTGCTGCCCCAGGTGCTTTAGCAGGCCTCCTTAACCCTATGCTTCCATGTGACTGACACTTGGACATTGCCTATTTGGGTTTATAACTAGATATCTTCCCAAAGACTCATGCAGTCATATGCAGGGTCTTTTGGAAATGATTGAATTACACTCATCAGTGAATTAATACACTGATGAATTTTTTTTATTTTAAAGAGAATAGAACAAAACAAAACAGAATAGAGTCAAACACAACATAGCATTTCAGAACAGAACACTGCAAGCAATGCAGGTCATCAAAACATAGTAACAGGAGATTAACAATGGCTACCTTAGTGCCTCTTGCCTTCTTCGAAATGGTTGTTCATGCATTCACACACAATAAACTCAAACAAAACAAAATAATATAAAACCAGATAAAACAAAAGAGTGAAAGCATTACAGGCCTTCAAATCAGACAACAAAAAACCAACAATGGCTACCGTAATGTCCCCTGTTTTCTTCAAAAGAGCTGTTCCTATCTTCTCACATACTGCAATCAAATAGTAGAAAAGAGACTTAAACCAATCAAATCAAAGAATAAAAGCGCCATTGGACTTCAGAACCTTTCCCCCATATTTATCAGGAATTTTGTATCTTATTGAGTCTTTCAGTTTCTTACACTAGGGAGACGATGTGGAATACACTGATGAATGTATAACTAAGTGTGCTGTTGGGAGTTGAGGCCTGGTCAGAGAGGTGGGTCAGTGGAGGTGTGACGCGGAAGGGTCTCTTTCCCTCCCCGGCTCCTTGTTTCACTCTTTCTCTGCTTCCAGGACACCATGAAGTCAGCAACTATTCCTCTACAGTATTCAAGACTACAAAACATTCTACAATTTCATATGAAGATGAGAGTAGTAGGTCGAAGAGATACAGAAGACTGTTTCTTGCATCTCTGTCCTGGTATTGAGAAAAAAAGAATGAAAGATAATCTGCTTTCTGATTCTTACACTATCCAGCCTCCTGGAAAACTGAAGTTTCTTTTCTGAATTCCCTTTCTCAGTTAGAAAACTAAGCTATTGCAGAATCCAGATCTGTCCTGATCAGCTGCCTGACCCTCAGCAGGTCACATGACCTTTAGGTCTTTGGTTTCTTCATCTTCATAAAGTAAGATGGATTAACTGCTTGTATCCTGAGCCCCCTTCAGTCTGTTTCTATGAGCCCCTTGTTCTCTCTTTTCCTCTTATCTGAAGACAGACAACAGCCATATGCATAAACCCTCACACTATGATTGTTAGTCTCATCCCTGGGAAAAAGAGGAAGGATCTCAGATGGTACTGCGCACAAAGCCACACTTGTTAGCTCTAAAGGTCCCTTCTAAAGCTCCTGTATAGCCCTGCTTTTAGTCAGGGTAGCAGTTAAATTCAAATGAAAAAGTGAAAATACCAGCTCAGTTTGCATTACTTCCAAAGCCCTGGCATAGGGCTTAGAATCTCACTCCTAGAATCTCACTCCCACCCAGGGTGGTGCTCTGTGCTCTTGATCAAAAGCATATGAGTCCTCATTGCACAAAATAGCTTTTGTCATGGTTTTCTACATCGTCATATATTATTAAATCACTCAACCCAAGAATCAGCTAAGAACCAATTGCACTCAGATGCTACCACCACTAGGCAGAATTCCACTTGCTGAAGAACCACCACAGTGCTTTTTCCTTCCTTTTCCCTCTCCTGTCTCTAGACTTTGGAGTAGGAATTTAAGTACTGAATTCTAGTACTAATCCAGTCACTAACTTATTGCAGGACATTTCCTTTCTCTAGGCTTCCTTTTATGATTCATTAAAACGAGTGATTGGATGGCATTATCCTTCCTCGTTCTAACTTTTTATGAACCTAGAAGAATGAGCAGGTTTGGAATAGATTGATTGGGATAAGTAGCACCTTCTGGGTTGTCCAGAAAACAGTATCTGAGGAAAAACTTAAGTGTTAATAGTTTACTGGAAAGCACATATGTGGGGCAGCAAGGGTAAAGGATAAGAAACAAGAAAGAATGAGAAATAAAAATAATGTCTTATCCAGCTGGTCGCAGATTTATACTCCACGAAGAAACCAAACGGGTCACTCAATCATACTGGACATCTCTGTACATGTTGTATAGAAAAAAAATTGACCCTTGGAGAGAAGAAGAAAGCAGGAATTTCTCTGCAGGCACCCTCCCATTTCCTCTCTTGGTGGGTCAAATTCACTCACTGGGGGGTTAACTCTCCTGATCTCCTGGGTTACATCATCAAAAGTCACTGGGGATGCAAGATCCTTCGACCAGAAATGTGATGGTGGGTTCAGTTTGGAAGGGGTGGGGAGAAACGGCCAGGGAATTCAGCATTCCATGAATCTGCCCACTATAGTAGAATTGTGCTAGAGGGCAGAAGGAGGCAATTAAGTGGGAGACAATAAAGATGAACAAAGCTATGGAGCCCCTGAAACAATATGGCAGAGATGGGTACAACTGCTATGGAAAGGTATACCAGAGGAGAGCTCAGGCACCTTCATTCACTAAATGTTTTCCAAGAAACTGGATAGAGATAGGACAACTGTTCCTGCCGTCAAGGAATACACACACTATTGGGCAGACACTTAGAAACAAGGAATCACAGCAAAGAAACTATTGCATATATCGGTGTGAATTAGACTTGCCTCCACCATTTTACCTAATCAAATGAATCCCAGATGCGATCACCTGTATACAGGAAGATCTGTGGCAGAACAAGACCTAGAACACCCAGGCTGTTAGTTTCCCACCCAATGCTTACTTTACTGTCCCACTCTACAGACACAGAAGTGGTTTAGTGCTCGCTATGTTCTGAAACAAGAGTACATTAAAAATGTCCAGCAGCATCAGAGCTTGGCCCAAGCTCATTGCTTAGTTGCATAAATTCCCCTGCAGATCAGAATGACATGCCTTTGACAAGGGCGAGGTGGAAAGGGTGCAGGGAAAGTCAGGGAACTCTTTGTGAAGACAGCCTATTTGCTAAAAGGAGCCAGGAGGGATCAGTTTAATTGAAGTTAAAGATATTTTAAGGAAGGTAAGAGCCTAGCTGGGGGTTCAGCCAAGAGGTTTCATTCTGCCTTTGAAAATGAGAAGAGTTGAACAGGATCTGTATGGATAAGCTGATAAAAAGCCCTTTGAAGTGGACAGAGATCTTTTTATAGCCTCAGAATAACAGCCCCGGGTGAGGAGAGAGCTGCTCTCATTTACAAGTGTGGAGGGTGGTGCGCTGTTCCCTCCCAGTGGGTTTCTTCTGGTTTGGTCACAAAGAAAGATTGGCCTAGTGTCCTTGTCTCTTTGAGAGAAGATAGATCTGGCAGTCTTTCACACAGAAAGTGCAGACGAATGACCCAGGGGAAGGGCCTAGAATTCTGGTTAACAGACATTTGAAAAAAAAGAAAGCACAGGACACAGAAATCACAGCACCCACACACCAGCCCTGACTCAGACACCATCAATCAAACTAGATGGATCCCAGACTTATTTTTCTAAAAGAATGAAAGAGAGTTCTCTCTGGCTTATCAAGAAATAATAGCAATAAAAACGACTCTTATGTATAGCTTATTAGGTGTCAGATGCTGTACATGTTGTATTGGTCACCCTTCCTGTTGCTGGGACAAAATGTTTTACATGCACAATTTAAAGGAGGAAATGCTTTACTTTGGCTTATGGTTTCAGAGCTTCTGGTGCATGGCCAGTTGGTTCCGCTGCTAAGGGTCTGATGTGAGGCTGGGACATCATAGTAGGAAGGGTGTGACGGAACAAAGCTGCTCACTTCATGGTGGCCAGGAAGCAGAGCACAGGAGAAAGCACCAGCAAGAGATGCACCCTCAAAAGGCACACTCCCAGTGATCCACATCCTCCAGCTCCTAACAGCCCATTCACTGATGAACATCATTAATTCACTGACCAGTACAAAACTTTCATGACCCAATCACCTCTCCACAAACCTCTTAATCCAGTCAAGTTGAAAATTGAAATTAACTGGCACAAACGCATTATCTCATTTATTTCTCTTAACAACACTAAAGGTAGATTCTATTTTTATTTCTATTTTACATTTCACAAAGTTGAAGTTTATTTATGTGTGAGCAAGTTCAAGCCACTTATTTAAGCATGGAATGTCCCAGAAAAGGTTTACAGACCTCGGGAAGTAAATCCCCACTCCTTTATTACCAGTTCTTATTGACTGAACAGCATGGTCTAATCTCCTACTCACCAAGTAATTTAGCAGCTCTTCAGGACATGGGAAGATCTGACCGAAGATGCATGAATCACAGACTATTGGATCCTGTATATCTGTACATTAGAAGAGGAGGGGAGGCAGAGGGAAGGGAGGAGAGGGGAGTGGAGGGGAGAGGAGAGGAAACTGAATAAAGGAACCACAATGATACATATGCCCCCAAGAACAAAATGCCCCAGTAAATATAAATGAAAAAGTGTTCACCACCACCCTCTGTTTGCATCAAAAGCAGAAATAAGGAATTTGGGCCCATTATTGAATAGAATTTAACTCAGCCTTACATTTAAACACTTTATCAGGATTATGGACTATATAACCCCCAAATCTACCCATGTTCCCATAAATACATCAATATCTGAAGGTATGAAATAGAAAGGATTAAGACATCAAGAGAGTTTGAGTTCATTCTTAATTCCACCTGAATTCCACTGTGTGACCTTTTGAGGGCACAATACTCACCCTGTGACCTCAGTTCCCTCATCTGTAAGACCTGAAGACTAGACACTGCCAATTTCCAAAATGCCTTCTATTACTCACATTCTGAGTCTTAGAATACAACCCTTGCCTCACATAGCTCATAGGAGCTGCACTGGGAAACAAATGGATAAAAGAAGAAAATGGAAAGGAAGGAAGAAAACAATGTGGGTTCTGAAATGGGCTTTGAAAAGAAAATCAACAAGGTGTTATGTTATTAAAGAACAGGATTATAAGGTGTCAGTAAGCCACGCATCCCTCCTACCATCCTTGAGATGTCATAAAAGCACATGAAACCCTGACTGTTATGGTTCAGACCTAAATTGTCCCCCAAAAGCCTCATGTGTTTGGAGGGTGGCTGGATTGTGCAGGTGCTGTCTTCATTGGTGGATTCACCTACAGATAAGTTCAGCGGCTACCTGTGCTAATAGAAGCTGAGGTCTGGTCAGAAAAGGCAGGTGCCCAGGGCGATATCTGGAAAGGTGTTTCTCCCTCCCTGGCTCCTCCTTTTGCTCTCTGCTTGCTGAGTGCTATGAAGTGAGCAGCTTTTCTTCCACCAGGCCCCTCAACCATGCTGTGTTCTGCATTTGATCCTGCTGAACATAGAATGAAACTTATGAAATCATGAGCCAAAATAAAAAGTATTGTGTCCCAGAGATGAAAAAGAAAGAAAGAAAGAAAGAAAGAAAGAAAGAAAGAAAGAAAGAAAGAAAGAGCGAGCAAGCTAAGACACTGGCATTCCAGACAAGGAAACTTCTCCCATTCTCTTGGCGGATGGATGTTTGACTCGCAAGGCCTACCGAGCTTTCCTCCTCTCTGCTAGTTACATAGGAGTTCAAAACCCATTAATTTCCAAGCTTCTAGCCTGCAAGGCCTCTGCCTCTGACTTCTTCCCCATCATAAAAAACCTAGCGCACTGTACCTTATAAATATGTACAAGTATTTACGTTGATCAAAAAAATTAATGACTAAGGAGATGCTAAGTATTCTAATTTGATCATCACACACTGCATACATGTATTGAATTATCACACTATATAACATATATATATATATAATTAAAACCATCTTAATGAAAAAGAAAGAAAAGCATTTGACAGAAAAGCCTTGCTAATGGAATTTCAGGATATATTAGAGTGGTAAAAGATTTTAGATTTTTTTTCTTAAATTCTGCACATAGGGCATGTGCTAATTGGCCTGGCTCTAGCTATGAAATAAATTGCTATCATCATTATTTTATTCTCAGAAGGAGACAACCCCAGGTTAGTATTTCAAAGAAGAATGAGTCACTGGAGAAATGGAAAAGTACCTGCTAATTATTTCTTTAAAGAAAACCCTAACTGTGCTAGAAAAGAGGACTCCACAGCCCTTTAAGATGAAACGCCAAGTTACCTGGCTTCTCCAGAGGCCCAGGAACAAGAGAGCCCTTGTCTGCTGACATACACCCTCACAGAGGCGCCGGCGGGCCCCAATTCCCTAGGAGAGAGGTTGGCTTCATTCTCCCTTTCCTTCCACCCCGACATGATGCGAGGAGGCCCTGAGAAGATGGGACAGGGTCAGGAAGGGCTGGGGTCCCCTAAGCTATCTGTGGAGTCCACATAGGAAGAAGTACTAAGAGTCTATGGCTGCCCAAACTGGGAACTATCTGGCCATCTTCTTCAGTCGCTCCCAAATGTGTGTGGATTTTACTCTAATAAAATCCTGTGAAGCATCCCAATTGATCAAAATTGAGCATCACTTCTATAAGTTCAGAGTTTGGCTTGATTTGGTTTTCTATGGATTTAACCCAGGACCTTTGCTCTGAGGTAAATTCTCAATCCCTTTTTTACTTTTTTAGTCTGGCTAAGTTGCTTAAGCTGAGCTCAAACCTGTGATACACCTGCCTCAGCCTCCCAAAGCACTGGGATTAAGGCAAATGCCCTTACCTCCACCTAAATATAGCTTTTTAATATCTGCTCAGTAACTAGCTTGTCTGTAGGAATAATGAAGTCAATCTGATGAGTATAAAAATTTGAACCAGTCACCTGGAGCTCCATGGTCATAAAATTCAGTCATATCAATGAAAAAATCATAAAACTTTAAAGAAAAACTGAGGCCCCTTTGAGTCAGTGCTTCTTGGAGCTTTGAGTAGAGAAAATGAAATTGACAGGTTGAAGAACTTACATTAGTATTATAGGCTGAGTTGAGCCCCCACTCCTGACAATCTGTATAGTGAAGTCCTAACCTCCAATACCTTATAACCTGGTTGTTTGGAGATAAGGTCTTCAAAGAGATGATTAGGTTAAAATGAGATCTCTGGGGTTGTCCTTCATCCAGTCTGACCAGTGTCTAATAAGAAGAGGAAATTTGGACAGAGATGCTCTAGAGATGGAGCATCACAGAAGAAAACGCATGTGGGGTCATAAGAGGAGGTCACCTGCAGGTCAAAGAGAAAGCCATCAGAAGCAACCAACCTTGCCAATACCTTCATGATGAGGGGCTGTTAGGTACAGACCATGGGAAAACGAATTTCTGTTGTTTAAGCCACTCAGTCTGTATTTTATGATGACAGCTGAACAGACTAACACCATTATATAAATTAATGAAACCAGCAGAGAAAGAGACCCCAAGTGACCCCCTCCTCCTCATTTGCTACTCTACTGAAGTTAGCCTCTCTGCAATAGTTGAGGGTCTGGATCCATGAGTGCTATCCCATTGCTCGTTTATGAGAAACTTCAAGCAATCAGACAGAATACTAACATGTTGGCTCACATCTGGTCATGCATCTCTTTGCAAAAAGAAACCTTAACTTTTCCCTTTGTTTTCAAGGAAGGGTAGCCAGGTCTTTGTAATTTCAGGCTGGGTTAAAGTTGGTTGATTGGTTTTTACATATGTCAGGGTGAAGTAAAAATGAAAACTAAAAGAAGCAGGAAGATAGTGAAAGACAGAAGAAGAATTAATAGGTGAGATTAAGGATGGCATTAAAGAGAAACAGAGAAATAAGAAAAGGAATAGGAGGAGGGAAAGAGAAATTTCCAGCATTTTGAGGATAACCCCAAAACAAGTTCTGTTTTTGGAGGTCTAAGTTAACCAAAATATTTCCAGACTATTTGTCCAAGAGAAGAGAGAAGCTGCTGTCCAGGCAGAAGAGGACAGTAGGCCAGTTACATAGAAGAAATTGCATGTGAGATTTCCCATAACTTGGGGACAAGAGAAAGACAAGTTTCAGGAAAGCGTGAAACCATGGCTTCCCTTAAATGCTGTGCTCCCAGTGCACTTCAAACAGGGCTCCTGTGTAATAATGAGACTCTGGGAGTTGGGCAGGGTCCTACAGATAAATTTGGTAGCTGGAAAATTGCACTTAATTTGATACAGGCCTATTCAGTAGCCATCTTCAGAATACTGTAAAGACTCCTAGTCAGAGGACTTTCCCGTATTTCCTAGCACAACCTGAAAGAAAATGCATCCTTAAAAAAGGTATGCAACAATGGATTTTTAACCCATCTTGGGAGCTGAGGTCTTGAATGGATTTTGTTGGGCATAAACAATATTACTTTAGTAACTTCAGTACAAGAATAAAGGCAATTCTGATTCTGTACCTCAAGTATTATAGATCAATCCACTCCCATTGGGTCATCTCCTGCACTTCAATCTGCCTGTTTGCCTTTGGATTCAACTTCCCCTACCCAGCCATTCATCCATTCTCTTCTAAGCCCAACTTTCCCCCAAATATTTTGCTTTATGACAAAGAACACAGCTGGACAAAGAGGGGTCTCATAGCGGTACTCAGCATCAGTACTGAGTACTATTTGATGAGTAGATTATTTCAAAAGGGAACTTTCCCTCTAATGGATACCTCATCCTCATTTGCATGATAAATGTCTTCTCAGCTCATTAATAAATTTGGCTCAGGTTTTTCCATCATTTTTATTTCTATGATGATCCAAGTCTTTAATCAAAACAATGAGCTCCTCTAGAGCAGAGGCTGTACCTTCTTCTTCATCTGCTAGTTGGAAGATCAGGCAATCAAGGCTGATTGATCCTCAGAAACAGCCAGGATAAGCAATGGAAACCAGAGAAGGAGCATCTTCCTTCTATTCTCTTCTCTCTTCCCTTCTTCCTGCATATAAGAGCACAGGTTACGAGTAGATGACAGGTCTCAGAATTACCAATAGGAGGTATTGGTTTCAATTTTCTGCTAAAGGGCTCAAGTATCAATAACTTATGTTCTTTTTATACTCACTTCCTTCTCTGGTTATGTCCCTGAGGAGAAAGAACTGTGGTCAGAATTCTTGACAGTCTGCTCTACTAAATTACTGGATATGTAGCCTGTTCACCAATGTGGTCTGAGTTTCTTCACCTATAAGCTGAAGAAACTGGATCCAAGCTATCCACATATCAACTAAAGTCTTCTGTGATTTGAATTCCTCACCCACATGCACAGCAATTGGGATGCCCCATATGAACAGAGCTAGGAGCAGACCTGGGGCGGGACATTGGTGAAGGAGATGCCAAAGGAAACGAGAGAGGTTCAGTTGAGCTTCAGACAGGAAAGGGCCTTCAATTCATCCAGGCTGAGCATGAAACACATTTCACAGAGCTGAGAGAGTGCTGTGATGTGACATGGTTCTTTCGCCTGCAGGCTCTGCGCAATGAGGAAGAGGCACTGGGAAGACAGAGTCACCATTCAGGTGTGGCTTACAAATCTGGTCCTGTAGGAGCTAAGAACAAATGGGAGTAGGAAGTGCTTCCCCTTAGGGACTCTGACAGGCAGGCAGGCCACCCAGACTTCCCATATCAAGAGAGGGAACCAATGCAGGACGATCAGAGAGAACAAGGCTGACCTCTGGAATAAACCCTGAGGTGCTAGAAGCTGAAACCCATACTGACTTCCATGGCAAGTAAAACCTCAGCATAGTCAAGATCCAGGCAAGTGGGCCTCTACTAACAATTTCTCTCTCTCTCTCTCACACACACACACACATGCACACACAGACACACACACACACACACACACACAATCTACAAATCACACACAGACACACATGTCTACAAATCCTTCAACTTTCTCCTCTTTGCAAACTCCTCTTTGCAAACTCCTCTTTGCAAACTCAGCTGGGGAATCCTGGAGAAAACAAGAAAACAGATGTGGCTTCCAGGCTAAGCTTCTCATTGATAAATGATTCCACATGGTGAGAGAAATGTTAAGAAGGATTTTTATTGAAACAGAAGAGAAGGAAACAGGTATGGAGAACTTTTCATGCTATCAGAGGGGACCATCAGCCAATTGAAGAAGTACAGTTCTGGGCCAGAAGTGGAGATCATGCCTGACCTTAACAAAGTAAATGTAGGTATTGGTCAGCTTTCTCATCACTGGGATAAAACATCTGATACCCACAATTTAAAGAAAGAAAAGTTTACTTTAGACCACAGTCTCAGAGGTTGCAGCCCAGAATCAGCTGGCTCCAAGGCAGAAATATCATGATGGAACAGAATGGTGTAACCAAGCTGCTCAAGACATGGCATTCAGGAAGCAGAGAACAGGGAAACAGCTCCAGAGAGGAAGGGGTCAGAGACCAGATACAGACCCCAAGGTCACACCTCCATGAGAGTCTGCTCTGCTAGATTACACAGACACACCTAACAATGTGCGTTACTGATTCCCTAAGTGGCTCCCATGCCAATAAAGCTGACAATTAAGTTTAATCTTCACAATATCCCATGTCACGGCCAAGTGACCACAGCCCTGCACAGGGATCAAGGAGGCCAAGCCATGGTTCTGCCACTGTGGCTGCCTCACTCAGGGATTTGAATCTGCCCTTCAACTCCAAGTCTCAGCATTTCCTTCTGTAAAATGGAAATAAGAATTCTTTGGCCCAGCTCACCTCAGTGGAAGTAGGACACAAGAAGTAATAGATTTTGGAAGGGGATCAAGGGATGGAAGGAGAAGAGGGGAAGAAGTAGCAAAAAAAAAATTAAGTTGTGCTATGTACCTGTACAAACTCTTCATGATGAATGTAATCATTATGCACTGCAAACATGTACTAATAAAATTTTTTAATTAATTGATAATAATTGATTTTGTGGACCTGGGACAGCAGGGACTATATTGTCTCAACCAGGTTCAGAAACATGGGAGTTCTCAGTGTGCAAATTGAACCATGGATGCAGACATAAGAGCAAGAAAAGCAGGCCCTAGGGGAAGCAATCACTCTGAGGTGGGCAGAGGACAGGTGCCAGAAGTGAAGACTGAAAAGGAAAGACTGAGAAGTAAATGGCACTGAAAGCTGAAGGAAAGTTATATGAGAAAGTAACTATTTGTATCAAGCACACTTCTTAAGAAAGTGGGTTTCAGGGGGTTTTTTGTTTTGTTTTGTTTGTGTGCGTTTTTTGTTTGTTTGCTTGTTTCCTTTTACATATCTCCAAAAACACAGTGAGGGTCAGACAGAGCAGAGAAAATGTCCATTGGAGGAGAAAATATATATGCTTTGCAAAACTAATTTTTAGTGTTTGAGATTTATGTTAAGCCTGGAAAGAATCATGGAGCGTGCCCATTCCTCTCTAGTGATTTGCTGTGTGATGCTAGGCATCTTCACAACTTCTCTGTATTAGCTGTGAACCAATATTTATCCAAGCCCTTAGGAGCTTGCGTTGAGAGGGTGTGAGTTGTAGATCCAGTAAGCCTTGAGAAACTGACTCCAGAGGGAAATTTAAGCATAATGTGAGGTGACAAAGACCACGATGAAGTAGAGTCAGAATCTGTTCCTCCTCCAGCCTGGGTTGCCGCAGACCAGGATGAGGATCCAAAAGTTCTTTTCAAAAGAATCACACTTGCTATTCGAAAACCTTTCAGTCCAAGGATACCCAACAAATTCACTCCAGTAGCAAACATTTATGGTAAATCTTCTTTGAGCAAACCATCGTGCTGGACCCTGGAGGAGATGAAGTAAGGTAGAAACTCAAAGATGATGAAGCAGGAAGACTGGGGCCCTGCCCTCCACCTGGTGGGTCCAATGGATTCTTCCATATTCACCACCAGCCAGACTGTGCCATCATCACAAAAATATTTAAACAAAATGCAGAAAGAGTCCAGACAAAAGCCACTGATTCTACACCTAAAGGATCACACAAGGGTTAATAGAGGAGATTCCACCTTACAGAGTCCTGATAGGGAGGGGTTTGACATTCAGGAAGAGAATATGGATTGCCAATGAGTGAACAGCATGAGCAAAGCTTTGGTAGTAGGAAAATGGCATTCTGTTGGAGGAACAACTTAATAGTTTGGGAGTTCTGTCTGTATTCAATGCAGAGTCAAGAAGTGTTTTTAAGCAAAGGAGTGGTCAGTTTAGTTCTGATGTTCAGATGCAGTTTTTTGGCCAGGAAATGAAGGGAGGATAGAAGGTGGAGGAACTGAGGGAGGAGACTTCTTGGAAAACTACTATCAGAATCCAGAAGAGACATTATCTGAGTGCTAAAGAGTAAAGAAGCATTGCAGTTGACAAAAAGCAAAAGATACAAGATGAATACTGCATGCTGTCATTCACAAGTGGGATCTGAAAAACGTTGACCTCATAGCAGTTGAGAGTAGACCAGTGGTCATCAGAGCCTGGGCAGCACAGGAGGTAGAAGAAAGGGAGGTTGCTCAACGAGGACAATGTCACAGT
Source organism: Cuniculus paca (assembly GCA_004365215.1). Lineage (NCBI taxonomy): Eukaryota > Metazoa > Chordata > Mammalia > Rodentia > Cuniculidae > Cuniculus > Cuniculus paca. Next base: position 44,649 of record RJWT010001565.1, read on the forward strand.
TAGATAGGAGGAATAATTTCTGGGATTCTATTGCACTGGTCAACGATCTTGTGTTGTATATTTCTAAGCAACTAGAAGAGATTTTGAATGTTTCCACCACAAAGAAGTAATAAAAGTTTAAGGTAATCAGTGTGCCTGACTTGACTATTTCACAACATACACATGAATCAAAACATCATTTTACCCCATAAATATATACAATTAGTATGTTGGATCCAAAAATTTTTAAAGATGGTTTCAAGGTTTTCCAGAATGTGCCAGAAGAAGAAGAGAAGGAGGAAGAGGAGAAAGAAGGAGGAGGAGGAGGAAAAGGAGGAGAAGAAGAAAACAAAGTTTTGAGAGTGTTAAGTGGAAATGGAAATAAAAATTAGTATCCTAGGTGGCTATCCTGATCTTTGGAAAGTAAGAATGCACATATGTGTCTATCGTTTTCCTCACACACTCTCACATCTGTGAAGTATCAACTGTCTAGATTATAGTCTTTCCTTCACTTACCCTACACTAAAAGCACAAAGCAGAATATAAAGCAGAAGTAATTCACCAATTCACACAAGCAAAACTGAAGTCCTCTTATTTCCTATTTAGATTTTATAGCTGAAGTAATGGGGAAGGACAAGAAGTTATCCAGGTAGTTGCTGGGTATCCATATGGGTTTCCGTGTAAGCTTAAATTCTTACCACCACAAAAAAAAAAAAAAAAGAATTATCTGACAGCTTCAAGGTTTCCCAGGATTTAGTAACTACTCCCCTTTCTGGGTGACTCAGCTATGAGATAGGGTCTAGCCAGAGCCTCTAATTACACAGGCAGGGTCAGGCTTTGGAATGAAAGCCCTGCTCACTGCCAGGCAGGCTACTGCCCTCCAAAGTGTTAGAAAAAGACAGCCTCAGGCCATAGGCTGAGGATCCATGATGCCACCTCCTTCAACCATCCTTGGTCCAAGGCAAGCCTGCTCCACAGACTGGCAAATCTAATAAAGGACTTTAATGGTGCTTTTATTATGGGCTGAGAGGGGTATGCTTGGTTCTCCAATTGGCAACCTCCTTGGAGAAGCAAGCAGCTTTCTTTCATGTGGCAACGCTGACCTGCTTAGATCATGCCGAAGACAGAGGAGGCAGAGCTCTGAATTTTTTGTAACTCAGCACAGCCTTTGAGGGAGATGCCCAGGCAGCGCGATGCTGAAGCTGCTGAGCCAGACCCGTGGAAGGGTTGGGCTGGTGATGAGAAGTAAGTGTGGGTACAGGTCCCAAGGCCAGCTTGTGGAAAAGGCCACATCTCCACTCGTCAGAAAATCGGACAAGAGCACTACCAGCAGGTCCCAGAGGACCCCTGCATTTGCCATGATGCTGCCAGTGCAGCTGGAGACCCCAGATCCCAGCATCTGCCAGTTGCATTTTTATTTTTCTTATAAGAAAAAATCCGCTGATACAATGCAAGTCTCCCAATCACCTTGGAAATTTGTTAAAAATACAGATTCTTGGTTCATATGGCAAAGACTTTGATTTTGATAATCAGCCTGGATTGGAAATGAATTTATTGGGATATCTGAAGGAAGGCAAAACACTTTTTTTAATTGTGGTAAAATACATATAATGCAATATTTACCATATTAACTAGTTTAAAGAGTACCATTCACTGGCATTAATCATATTCACATTGAAACAACATTAAGAGAGACAGGAGGTAGAAGGTATAGCTCAATGGTAAAGCTCTTTCCAGGCATATATGACACCCTTGGTTCAATATCCAATACTGCAAAATCAGAATAAGCCACTAGATCTTGAGCACTGGGTAGAATAATTCTTGTGGGAAAAACTGCTGACACTAAAATACATATAACACAAATATTCATAAGCACTCTGCTGAACTCTAATTGGTGAAGTTGTTTCTCACAGCAATGTGAGTTAATAATTTTGAAATCTAGTGTACAAGGATTGAGCAAATAAATAGATATGCCGTTGGTGGGGGAGCCAAGTTTCTCACTATTACAGATAAGGAAATGGGTAAAATTAGAATTAACCAGGTGGTACAGAGTTAGGAATATCACCAGACACTCGTGCTCTACCTAAGACATCTAGTAAAGGAAGTGGCTATATATGAAAATAATTGTAGATATGTCCATACACATAGGTTTGTCCATATACGTAGGTTGTATACATCGGTTTGTATACAGATATAATCCTTCAAGCCTCTGAGACAACCTAAAGGAAATGCTACTCTAGTATCAACATGCAACCCCAGAACCCAGAGCTTGGGTTTTTTTTTCCGTTTGTTTGTTTTTGTTTTTTCTGAGCAGGATATATTTATTGAGAGAAAGAAAGCTTCTGTCTGAGACACAGACAGAAGGGGTCCCAAGTGAGTTGCCAAAACCTCTGGCTTTTCTAGGGACTTTTATAGGGTAAAACCATGAGGTGAGGTGGGTCCAAGATGGGGTAACCTGGGAACTCGCAAGGCAGACGGGCATCAGATAGGACAGAACTATGCTTAACCAATAAGATCAATTGTTCAGGTAAAATTGACCAAATCAGGGATGAATAGGGAAATGAGTCATGTAGCAA